>ML433570.1:0-42425 GCA_005239525.1 Nicotiana knightiana
ACGCTACAATACTACACATTACTACGCTACAAGGCTCTACATTTTACTACACTACAAGGGTCTGCATTTTACTACGCTAAAAAGGTCTAGATTTTACTACGCTAAAAAAATAATCTAAACTAAACATGAACAACAAATAAATTTAATTAATAATAAAATACAAAACGACATGAAACACATATATTTAAAAATAATTATTAAGTCCGGATAAATTTTAACATACTAGTTTCGCCAAAAAATAACTCAAAACGAACCGGATAAATTTAACACAGTAGTTTGGCAAAAAAATAACAAAAAACGAAATAGAACACATACAAATAAAAAAAATATGCATTATTATTAAAGTTTCAACATATAATAAAACGAAATACCTCGAATAAATTGAAATTTTGACTCCGAAAATGTGTATCCACAACAATATGATGCTCTACTCGAAAGTGGGACCAAAACTCTTCAATTTTTATGTGACGGGGGGGACCCAAAAAATAATTTTTTTGTTTTAAAAATGGGCAGAATCGGGGGTGGGGGACCAAATGAAGAAGAAGGATATTAAAAAATGGGGGAAGAAGGAGGAGGGCTCGTTCTTAAAGACGNCGCCACATACTATGGCGTTATACCTGTGTCTGACAGATTCAGAAGGTATAACGCCATAGTATATGGCGCTATACACTAACGACACAGTTACCGTTAGTGTATAGCGCCATATACTATGGCGTTATACATAGATCAGTTCTATATTTTTTTTGGACTTATTTTAGTTTTATTTGTCCAAATATAGCCTACTTGGGTTCCGGACCCTGCAACAGTAACCCCAACCCCAACCCCAGTGGTCATCTTCTGCCGGAACCCTACCGGTGCCGACGACGGCAATAAGGTACGATTGTCGACCTCCCCCTCACCTTTCTCTCTCTCTCTCTCCTCTCTTTTATACCACGCCTTTCTCTCCCTTCTTTCTTTCTTCCTCCTTCGTTCTCCCCTCCTCTTTACCCCCAATCTTTATAGTAGATTTCTACTCCAGCGACTGCTCGTCTGTCCCTCTCACTTTCTTTCCTTGTTCTTTTCCTCTTATTTGTACTTGCGTGTTACACTATGGTTGGTTGGATCACTATTCCCCGTTGTTTTATAATGTATCGTATTGTACTGTATTATTTGTATCGTATTGTTTTATGAATACAATGTTTGGATAAATTGTATTGTTTATTGTTGTTAAATAATATTTTGTTGTCTGGTTTGACTGTATCATAGTGTATTGTAACTGATAAGTTTACTAAAATACCCTTAATTATTTTAAATATTTAATTTATCAAGAATTACACATAAAAGTTATTTAAGAAAACCCTTTATACTAATTTATCACTAATTATGTTTATTATATAAATTAAGCAATTAAATTCATGCAAATTCTATCGAAATTAGTTGAACAAGTTAATAATATTAAAAATAATAATAAGTCCACTATATTCATAACTAGATCATAATAATAAAAAAATTTAAAAAAATGTTAAGTAGAATCCATTCAGACAAAAGTAAAACAAAACCTTTATCTGAAAAGTATGGAGAAGCGACAGAAGAAAAAAATGAGTTTTTCACGTATGTAGGTTATTATACATGTTATATTTGGGATGTTGTCTTTGAGAATTTATATAGGTTATTAGACTTCACGTAGAATTCTATTATAGAATTATATGAGAAAGAGACTTTGCTATTATTTAAAATAAAAAAGGTAGAGGGTAAAATAGAATTATAAAGTAATAAGTTAGGGCATAATTAGAAAGAAAAATAGGAAACAATCCCACCACACCAAATGGTTGTTTCAGAAAATGAGCCTTTTCATTGTTCTGGAACAATAGATTTAACAATACAATACAATCAATTTTAACTAAACAATCAACACAAACATTGATCTGAAAAAATAATACAATACGATGCAATGGGTAACAACCATCCAAACAAGCTGTTAGACTATTCGGCCATTAACCCCCCTCCCCCCCCCCCCCCNTTCTTTGATTCTGTTGGGACTCCACCATTGATAGCGGAGACAACCCCTTTTTTTTGGTTCTTGGGTGTTCTGTGTGTCTTTCAGGTAATACACAGTGTCTATTTGAGAGAGGGAGAAACGCGCACGTAAACATATGAGAGCGGCTAGAGCGAGTATTAGTAAGGGGCGGTGGAAAGTTGGATGTTAACGCGCTAGGTGTCGCAACAACGTCGTGTATACCATAAAAATTTCTAGGTTCTATTCTCGAGAGTTGGTACCTCCTGCTTTCTTGTATTCTCTTCCTTGTGTTAATTATATTTTTGCCTGTTTAATTTGCATTAATTTAAATCATACAATTAGCGTGCATGTAGTTATAACTTGTTTTCTCCTAGTTTGGTTTGTTTGCCTATTGTGTGTTAGTGATTATCCTTACTCTGTTGTAGGTATAATGGTTGTAGTTTGGGATGGTAGAATAAGGTCATGTCCTCGGGGGCCAGGGGTGGGGCGGGGCGGGGCGGGGGAGGGATGGGAGGCAAGAGAGGTAAGGAGCACAAGGGAGCCTATACGTTGAGAATTAGGTAATAGAACATAGGTACATTGATGGGTAACTCTATAGAGCTGGCGAAGATCCTTCAAAAGATGAATGTCAATATAGCGTGTGACCAGGAGACTAGGTGGGTCGGATCGAAGGTGAGTGATGCAGACGAGTATAAGATATGGTACTTTGGAGTCCTAATGGGTAAGAATTTTGTAGGTATTTTGGTGGATAGGGAACTTAGAGAGTCTATGGTTGAGGTTAGGTGGGTGAATGGTAGGTTAATATCTATTAAGCTGGTGGTTAGAGAGTGCACACTAAATGTCTTAAGCGCTTATACGCCGAAGCGGGCTTGGTTGAGGAGGTTAAGAGGCGCTTCTGGGAGAGGTTGGATGAGATTATGCGTAATATTCCGCTTGCTGAGAAGTTATTTATAGGAGGGAATTTCAACGGACATATTGGGTCGACTGCAGGTGGCTATGGCAAGGTGCATGGCGGCTTCAGTTTTGGGGATAGGAATGTAGGAGGTACTTCGCTGTTGGATTTCGCTATGGCATTTGAGTTGGTGATTGCGAACTCTAGTTTTCCAAAGAGGGAGGAGCATTTGGTTACTTTTGAAAATACGGTGGTGAAGACTCAGATTGACTATCTTCTCCTTAGGAGGTGTGACAAAGGTTTGTGCAAGGATTGCAAGATTATCCTGGGTGAGGCCCGCACGACGCAACATAGGCTCTTGGTGATATCATAATGAAGAGGAAGAAGATGACTGCACAAGGACATCCGAGGATCAAGTGGGGAGCCTTGACTAAGCATAAAGCTCATGAGTTGGGAGGGAGGTTATCGGCTGTGGGAGCCTAGAGGACTAGTGGGGACGCGAATGTTACGTGGTTGATGACGACATATTGTATAAGGGAGGTGGCAAGAGAGGTGTTGGGAGTCTCGACAGGATACTCTTGCGGGCACAAAGGTGACTGGTGGTAGAATGAAGTGGTACAAGGAAAAGTTGAAGCAAATAAGGCGGAGTACCTGAAGCTAGTAAGGCGCGCATGCGAGTAAGAGAGGAGAGAAAATAGAGAGAGGTATAATGTAGATAGAAGGGAGGCGAAACTGGCTGTCACGGAGGCTAAGACTATGATTTTTGTTCGTTTGTACGAGGAACTAGTGGCCTAAGGAGAGCAGAAGAAATTATTCTGGCTGGCTAAGACGAGAGAGAGTAAGGCTCGAGATCTGGACAAGTGAGGTGCATCAAAGCCTAGCTCTATTTGAATTTCATGAGAATTCCATAGGAGGCATCAAAAGGGAGTTTCGAGATCATTTGACACAAGAAACGAGGCAAAACATCTAGGCATTTTTGGCTATTAATGTTGTTGGAGTTTTTCTCATCTTGAAAGTTTGGGATTGAGAGAATTCAACAACGTTCTTCAAGTTTCTTCAATGGGGTAAAGTCTAAACCATAACCTAAGTATTTCCCTTTGATTCATTCCCTTGGTTTGAGCTTTAATCCATGATTTTAATTGAAAATCCATTTAATTCTTTAAATCAAGACCTAGGGTTATTTCCTAAATTTTAAAAATTAAAAATGAGTTAGAGCCATTTATTATTCCCTTTGGGTTTTGTTCTCCTATATTAGGAGAACAACATACTCGAATTTGGTGAGTTTTGGAGAAAATTTCAAGAGATATGGGACCGGTTGAACATTTAGGTTATGAACACCCAAAAGTGATATTTTGGCGAATTGGTTGAACTATCAGACTCTGATTGAGTCGGGTTTCGTTCGTGTGAGCTTGTATTGGTTCGGGCTTCATGCTACCTTTTTGTTTAAGGCAGCTTAGGATTTCACTTCTGTTTATTTAATTTTCAAACGGATATATATATATATATATATATATATATATATATATATATATATATATATATATATATATATATATATATATATATATATATATATATATATATATATATATATATATATATATATATATATATATATTCTTTTCACCAGTTTTATAAATCTAAATCATAGTGGCTCATGACTTGTACTACTAGTCTTTGGGTAGTTGTATCAAAATCTTTTGCAGTTTTATTTATATATATTGATGATATCGCATTGTAGTAGTAGCTTATACGATTTGGCTTACCTAACGAGTTGGGTTAGGTACCATCACGATATTGGTGGAACTTTGGGTCATGACAATAATATTCATAAATGACAATTGAGATTAGCGAAACTTGGAGGGAAGTTTCTCAAATTATCCCAAATATAACTAACTTATTTTGGAGTGTTATGTCGTATTTCCAGTATAAAATATAAAATTCGTGTAATATTTACTTTTTAGTTACTTTGGCTAAAGTTGAATGACTTTTATGTGTCAAAAACTAGAAAAATAACTTTTGTATAACAAATTCAAAATTATATGATTTTTATCGGACAAAAAATAAAAAATTAACTTTTGTGTTACAAACACAAAGTTGAATGACTCCCAGTAAAATTTACTCCGTTAAAACACAGAGATCTTTTCCCATGTCCAGGGACGTCTCAATACATTTTAAGACCTGAACCTAAACTTTTACAAGAAGTTTTAAATTAATTTCAAACTTATTTTATAGCTTATGATGCAATGCAATTATTTATTTATTTTTTATGTTCTTGAGTTTTGAATAACCATATTTATATGTCCAGTTGGATTTCTTATAAATAACAAAAAAATAATATATACATGTGAAGAAAAATTTTAAAAAGTGAAAATTTTAGAGTAAAAGAAGCCGAAAGGTTAAAACAATAGTATGGATGAATTTTAAATAAAATTCTATAGGGAGACAAGCTCGCATTGATTATTTGCATCGTATGACTATTTTAAGATAGAGAATATGACATTATATAGTCACTCTCAAAATTATTAGTCGAAAAATGTATATCTTTTGTATATATATATATATACATTTTGTATGTTATATACAAAAATTATAGTATAAATTTTTCGGCTATCAAATATAAATATTTTCTGCCGTGGACTAAAAAAGAAAGAAGCCCATTTAAGATGCTCTTTATTTTGTCAATTATTATCCCAAAGTGTTAAATTTTGTCTTTAAAAACAGTTCGATAAAAAAATGTTTAAACAAGTTTAATCTACTAAGCTATTAGGGGATACAATTTAAAGAAAATCTCGAGAAAAATTTAAGGAATGACGGCAAGAAAAATTTAAAGAGTGACACTAAGATACACAATTTGTGCAAATGCCTCCATGGCATTCACTTTCCTTAATAACTACTAACAAATTAACTACTCCTTTTGTTTTACTTTGTTGGTCATAATTTAACATCACACAAATTTTAATAAAAAAAATAGACTTTTAAATTTATAGTCTTGAATATATCATAATATTTTTGTGATTGTAAGATTTTGAAATTAATGGTCTTAAAATTATCATAACATATGCGTGACTATAAAAACTTGTTAGTGAGAAAATATAAAATATATCGTTCTTTTTTAAACGCACTAACAAAAAATTAACGTCAAATAAAATAGCAAAAAATTAATGTGTAAATGATGTAATGTAAGTTTTAGGCCCTATGCTTCTTTGAGGCCTAAAGCAACGGCTTCAGTCATTTGACCCTGGAGCGGGCCTTGCCCATGTCTCACGTCAGAAAAAGACAAGCTAGGTTTTTTGGATGGGAAAAGTTGATTTGCGCTCGATGTTTGTTGGGAAATAACTTTCAAAAACTAAAGAGCTATTTTTTTATAGAGTAATATATATTCTTAAATTATTTATTCCTCCATTAGTTTTTCATTTTCTTAGTTCTAAAACAATTTTTAAAAAAAATTATATAAGGGTAGGGGAAAGGAAAATAAAAGGTGGAAAATATATCGTACCCTCACCAACAAGGTAAAACTCTAGATAGCCAATTTAGGCCTCATTTATTTGCACTCAATGGAGATCTGAATCTTAATCATTCAGATCTCAAACATTAAGTGTGTTTGTTTTTAAAGTCTGAATCTGAGATCTTAATCATTAAATGTATTTATTTTTTTACTTCACAACCACTTAAGGGTCTGTATGATTAAGATCTATAACAGAGACTTAATTTCATTAAGATGTTATCATTCATATTCATTATTAACTGCTGTTCCGCCTACCATTATCAACTACCACCATACCACCCACCATCCCCATACTCAACCACCACCACCATCACTATCATCATCCTCAATCATAGTTGCCACCATTATCGACTACCACCAGTCCACCACCCACCACCCACCACCATCATTCTCAACCACAACCAACGCCCATCCACCTCAACTACCACAACTAACTACTACATCACCATCACCAACCATAGCCGGCACTACCCAATATTATAAACTACCACCACCCACTACCACCTTCCTCAATCACAACAACCACCACTCGCTATTATTATCTATAACTACCCACCACCATCATCCTCAATCATAATTTCCACCCTACCAATCACCACTAGCTACTATCCTGAACCACCGCCATCAACCAAAACTACCACCAACCGCCGCCTCTAGTCGGCATTCACAAGCACTACCGTTAGCTATCACTACCAACAACTATTATATTTTTAAAACTATATATTTTATTGATAGACTATTAGATTAATTAGTATTTCGTATGAATTTATGTTTATTAATTTTCAAGTAAAGATAAATTTTATATAAAAATCAAACAGTTTTAATCATTTAGTATTCAGATCTTAATACACATTTTAATATTCAGATGTGTATGCAGATTTAAATGTCTTAATCTTAATACACATCTTGATATTCGAATGTGTATTCAGATTCAGACGTCTTAATCTTAAAAAAAAAACAAATGAGGTCTAACTAAGCTAATAAGATTTTCTAGCCTACACTATTTCCTATTGAGTTTGAGGAACTATTCCATCAAAATTTACAAGCGAAAATGTAAACTTGAATTTCTCTAACAACACGTTTTGAATTTTCCAGAATATTGAGAAGTGAAGAAGAATCAGATTATAATTCATTTTTGTAGGTGTGAAAGAAAGACTATCTATAACACCAAACTTGTCTGTTAAAAGACAATCAGTAAAAACATACTTAATTCTTTGAACAGATACTTCGAAAAGTCATCTTTTACTTTTTAATATTTAACTTGTCTTATCTTCTCTTTTCTATCACTCACCACGCTTAGTGTTTGCAGTATATTAATAATTACATAAATATATGCATGGATTTTATCACTTAATTATAATAATATATATTTTTATCTTATTATATAACTTAATTATAGTTAATAAAGCTTGATGTAAATATCGTGTGTGCAAGTAAGTATATCTATTCTTGAACAGTATATTAACTCCTCACTCTATTACTTTTACAGACTCAAATCACATGCAACTGACGAGACAATACCATAGGCCACATTAATAAATTTTATAGGGAAACTATCATATATGTCCATTTATAAGTAGTTTATTATAAAAATTAGTCAATTCCTAAAGATTATTAATATTATTTAAATATTATCAATAATAGCCAATTAGTTATTTGTAGCAAAAAAAAAAATTGGATTTTTGCTTTCTTTTGACCGAGTGTTATTAGAATAGATTGGGTACATCTTAAGGAACTTGAATATCTATTTTGGAATGATTTGGTGTAGTTTTGAGGCGGTTTGAATTGAAATTTCGAAGTAGAAGACGAATAATAAAAAAAAATGTGTACAACATCGTGTATGTATTTTTGTATCATATGTATATCACATGTATTTTCATGTACACCTGTGTGTGGGATACGAGCGTGATACATGTGTCGTAGAAGAATTTTTGAACTCAACTTTAACTACGAATTTTGATACAAAATCAGTCCAAATCTTCCTCAAATTTTGCATATTGACTCATCTATATGTTTACAATGAATTTCAACCATACCCATTGAAAAATATCTATTTTGCGTAATTTTTTGGAATTTTGTATCCCACTTGTGAGATTTCACCGGATTGTTGTTGTTGTTGTAGTTGTTATTGTTTTGGAATCTTGTATATGTATATATATTTGTATTTCATCACCTTATTTGCTACCTCATCCGTGAAATTTTCTTTCCGTCTTACATCTAATGTTGCTGATCACACTTAAAAATATGGAAGGAGATCTTTGCGTGCGATTCTTGGAGAGAAAGAACCTTATTTATTTGGGTTTTTAATTTTTTAAATGTGTTTGGCTAGTTTTGGTAAGTCTATGGTTAGTGGTTAAATGTTGGTAAGTTGAGACTTATTGAGGATATTTATGTAAGATCCCCAATTTTATATGCTATAGCTAAATAATACACCCTATTTATTATAAATAAATACACTTTAAACTAATCATAATACATAGCTGCATATTGAGTTTTATAGCAAATACCTTCTTTAAGGGATTTCTAACCCTAAAATAATTTTTTTCTCTCTTCTTCCTTTCATTTTCGTACTATAGGCTAGCTCCCCCCCCCCCCCGCCTCCCTTGAACTCTCTATCTCTCTGGTGTTACAATCTCGTCGGAGAACTACTGCCGACATTATCCGTCGGAACACTACCGTCTAATTTTCTTTTTATTTTTTTTCTCTCCTTTGTACTCTTTCTTCTCCCACTCGCTACGAAAATCCCTCAATTTAGTACCTCAAATTCTTCAATCCATATCGGCCTCGTCAATAACTCCACCACCGTCGTCATCTCTGGTCGGAATCCATGGCCAACCGACCGGATTTCTCAAATCTGAATGTATTTTCTCAAATCTAAGTGTATTTCTCAAGTTTGAGTATATTTTATTTCTTGTGGCCCAGTTAAATATAATAAAATACACATTATGACCAGATTTTTATTTGTCCAACCGAATTTTGGTAGATACAATGTGATAGTGTATTCTCAGATCTGGTCGGATTTTTGTTCATCTCCATCTTTTAGTTTTAATACAATATATATAATGTTTTGCTTGGCCGGAAGACATCATCTCTAGCCAACTTTCTTCTCTTCTTTGCTATTGATGTCACATACAATGATACAAATACATTGTATTATGTATAAATACACTCAAACTGTATTCTGTATACAATTTATTTTTTTGTATTTTCGCATGTATTTATGTATTTCAAAGGTTATTTTTTATGGCAGGTCCTTTTATTTTTTGAATTTTTGTTGTTTGAATACAACCAAATTAAATACAGTGTAAAAGCAACTACGAATAAATACAGTAAATTGAATATAGCTGAATTTCATTGAATTATACAGCCGACTTGAATAAAGCGTTATACACCTTATTTCTTGATTTTTTGTTGTTTGAATACAACTGAATTCAATACAACGAATTTGAATACAATATAAATATAAGAACGAATACATCCGAACTAAATACAATGTATATACCGAATTGAATACAACGACATATATTCCATGGCAAGCAATTAGTAATTACGAAATATAATTAACTAAATTGTAGCCACGCCCAACAATAAACCTCCAAATAATTGTCATCTCTGAAAGTTCCCCTTTGTTATCAACGATGAACTTAGTGAAAGGGCCAATCCCTTTAGGTTGGCCAACTACAAGCCCTCATCCCAGAGGAGCACTTCTGTCCAAAGTGTGTCAATTCAATTTTGACTTCTTTTTCTTCCTAAAATTACACCTATGCATATTTATTATTTGTATATTTATTTTTTATACTTTGACTCTCCCTAATAAAATTTTTGGCTCTATCATTGCCTTGTCCAGAAAGATTATCTTATCTTGTGAAGTGTTCTTTAGGACAAACGTCACTCATTGGCCATTGCAATACCTGTGGAAACGAGCCATACTTATGGAAACATTGTTGACTACTCTGTTCATCCGAGACTAATATATCATGTTCACAAGACATGGTACTATAAAGGATGTACCGAGAAATTATTGTTTGAGGAGTGGAAATTGGACCAAGTCTTATGTGAAAATTTAATAACGAAATATTAGGATAACTAAAATAAATACAACGTTGATTGTGTGTTTAGAAGAAAGGGACATGGACAATACTCATGTCTACTTAGTGTAAGTTTAATTAATATCTTTTAGTTCTTGGGTCCCGCTTCAGTATGACAATTTCACGTGAGACTGATCGAGATAATGCGCCCACCAAAATGTAGATATTGACTTGCTATTAGATTTCTCTGTCAATAGTTGATAAGAAAATGGACATTGAGTTTAATCCATTTTGAAAGTTAGATTTAAGGTGAGTATTGTTCAAAAAATTTATTTTGTCACGACACAAAATTCTATCAGGTCGTGAAAACACTTAACCTAATCCGTTAGGTAAGTCAACCAATAAGTAACACAAACTATGCCCAAATCGTTGAATAAATATTAGATCATGAATACCGAAATTTAATACACAGTTATTCTCAAGTACTAGTAGTACAAGTCATGAACAACTAAGATTTTAAATTACAACGTTGGCAGGAAGAAATACACGAAATTTAAACCCTATATCACTATGAACAAAATGATATTAGGTAAACCCCAAAGAGAAGCTCTGGCGACTAGCGATTGCAAGGACCGAAGCTCAAAGCTTGCGAAGGCCATTCATGGCTTCTCCAGCCGCTGGCTAGCCACCTGATGGGGCTGGTCAATCGTCTACACCTCCCCCACAACCTACTACATCCAATACCACCACAAATTCAGTCCAAAACTATGCAAATTTTCTACAATCAAAAACTTTAAATACTCTCATGCGAACCCTAGCCGTCGTTCCTATAAAACTAGTGGAGCATTTACACGGAGAACCTATAATACGATGGAAAAAGGAAAAGGTTAAACAATCAACCGTGAAACAAGGATTGCAACTAGCAGTTCTGGGCAAATATTCATATGGAAAGCTAGTAATTAACGAATTGCGAAAGGTGATTCCAATTCAATGTGAACTTAAAAGAGCTTTCTCTATTGGTCTTATTAAGGATAATCACGTATTGATCAGATTGTCGTTGATGGAGGATTACGTTAAAAGGCTCAAAGATATATGTGGCAGATGCGTTGCACCAAGTGGAATCCCTGGTGGAAACCTTATGAGGAAACTCCTATAGCAATCACTTGGATTAGCTTCCCAGAACTGTCTCCCAACTTTTTTGGTAAGGAATTTGTTTTTTATTTAGCCCGAGCAGTAGATAATCCACTTCATGTTGATTTGGCTACATAAAATGGGATAAGACCTAGCTGTGCGAAGGTAAAAATGGACCTGAATTTGCTTGTAAAATTCCCTCAAAGAATTAAGATTGTAGAAGAGGAAGATGAAACTGGGCCGGAGGAGTGTAAGTGGATCAATATTAGGTATGACTATATGCCTAAATATTGCAAAAGTTGCAAGAAACAAGGCCATAATGAAGCTGAGTATTGGGTCATCTATCTAGATCTTAGGAAAGTTGAAGATATAGGCAATGAAAAATTGAAGGGTAAGGAGCATATTGGTACTGGAGCTGCTTCAACTAAGGCACTTTCAAGTGGTAAAATAGTGGGTAAACCAATTGCAAATCATGTTAGGAAGGAGTGGATGCAAGCAAGGAGGAATAAGTATCAACTTGATACTAGAGGTCATATTATTGATAATACAAAGGAGAAGGATATTGACAATGGAAACGGGAAGAACAAAGCTGAGGCAGTAGCAACAAATAACAAATTTGATACATTGGAAGTTGAGGAAATTGATCAACCAACACTGAGGATTACTGATGGCAAGGGTGATAATAATAGCTATACTCAACAAAATAAGCAACAAGGAATTGAAGCTAAGAAGGCTCAGGAGAATGAGCAGGTGAAGAATATGGAAAATCCCAGTCCAATCCTAATGTTGTTGGGAATACATTAACGGATAAAAAAGAAATACTAATCCTACTAATACAAGGATTAGGGTTGAGGAGCAAAATCGGATATGTACACGTAGTCCTAATCCTACTGATAATGGGATTGAGAATGCAACTCTTAAGGAGAGAACAGTAGACTGGGTGCAAAGAAGTTTTGGTGCTCCTAGAGATGCTCTCAATGTGACTACAAACTACTCATGCCAAGAAATCTCATCTCAAACGATGAGAGGTGATCCTAGGGTAGCTGAGTCAACTGGAGCTACAAACGATGGTTCTGTATTGTGGAGTGATGAAGTTGAGATAATGCAGGAGCATGATAGAGCTAATTATGTTGACAAAGTCACTACTCAAAGAGGGAATGTACAGGACAAGCAAACTGGCCTAAGTGAAAGAGATGCCACAGTAAACCCTAGCTCAAAAACTAGGGTTGAAGGTATTTCTGATTCTGATGATCAACAAGCTATACTTCCAATTGGAGTCAATCAAGGAACACCAAAAAAAGCTGGAAAGACTGGAGGATCAAGGGAAGAAATAATATCTAAGCAGTAGGGCAATGGAACAGTAAACCCTAATGCAATTGGGAAGGTTTTATCAAACGTTGAAGATGTTTCAATGGGTGTTTTAGCTAAAGAGCACGTTAGAAATGTTGATGCAGAGGTTTTACAAGATGTAGTGAGGTCACACACTCAAACATCCCAACATAATAATAATTTCTACAAATACAGCTACAGTAAACCCTAACTTGGAATCCATATATGCACTTTAATTCAAGATGCCGATCTTTGGGAGCTGGAAATCAAGATGATTTGTTGTTGAGGGAGACAAATGAAGAAGATCCTCAGAATGCCATTGTACCACAAGCAGAAGGGGCTATTGAACAAAGTCCTATTGTTTGTGCTTCTGGAACTGGCAAGCTAATGCAAATTCAGATTAATGTGCCTTTGAAGACACCAATCCAAGTACTAGATGATTTTGTTACCCATAATGTTGCACCAGTGGATATTCAGCAGGTTATGGGTGACCATGGGCAATTTGAGGAAGAAGGGGATGATGAATCAACAACTGGAAACTATAAGGCAGTAGCAAGAGAAGCTGATTTGTCACCTAGGGTTGGAGATAAGAGTGGAAAAAGGTAAGAAAGCAAGGCCAGAACAAAGAGAACCCTCAACCTAAAATAAATTTGCCCAGAAGGGCAGCCTTACAAACCAAATGATGATCAAGACTCTGATTTGGAACATTAGGTCTGTGAATACACAACTATTAATATGCAACGAGAGCATGGCTTCTACATTTTTGCACTGATAAAACCTTTCCAGAATTGTAGGCACATCCAAAGGTACATGAGGAGATTAGGTAAGGAAGTTGTTATGTCAAATATTGATGGTAAAAAATGGTTGTTCTTTGATGCTATTGTTGAATGGGAAGTAATGATGGACACTGAGCAATAGATTACTATTAGGGTTCATCAAGACATTGGTAAACATATCATCATGAACTTTGTGTATGATGAATGCTCATCACTTGAAAGATTGGAACTGTGGGACTATTGTACTACTTAGCTAGTGATATGGAGTTTCCATGGGTAGTTGGAGGTGATCTCAATGTGGTTTTACATGAAGATGAAAAGATAGGAGGTCTGCTAGTGTATCTACATGAATATGAAGATTTTGCTTTTTGTGTGAACTCCTATGGTTTATTTGATCTTGGATACAAAGGCAGTCCATTTACTTGGTGGAATGATAGACCAAATGCATAATGCATCTTCAAGAGGATGGATATGATCTTTGTCAATCTTCCTTTCCTGAATCTTTTCTCAAATATTGAAGTGGAGCACCTTATAAGGACTGGCTCTAATCATGCCCCTCTATTGATGAGTTGTGGGGAGGAGGCCGTGCAGCTTGTTAAACCATTTAAGTTCCTCAACTTCTGGACTAAACATGAAACTTTCAAAGATGTGGTAAAGCAGAATTAGGTGGCAGACTTTGTTGGTGATCCTTTTTTAATGTTCAAACATAAGTTGAAGAGAGTAAAATTTTCCCTATCTCAATGGAGTAAACTTATTTATGGAGATATCTTCAAGCACCTAGCTATTAGGGAGGATATTGTCAAGGATAAGGAGATGTTATTTGAAGAGAAACCAACAATTGAGAATAAGATTGTGCTTCAACAAGCACAAAATGAATTGAAGAAGTAACTTAGCATTGAAGAGCAATACTTGAAACAAAAGGCAAGAATGAATTGGTTTGCTGAAGGGGATAGAAATACAAGATTTTTTCAAAATCATGTTAATGGCAAGAGGTAAAAATTGAAGCTCAAAAGAATCCAGAATAGTGAGGGTGATTGGCTTGAATCCCATGATCTTATGGCTAATGCTGCAGTGGAATTCTTTCAAAAAAATTCATACAGGAAGTGGATCCTACAAGCTTTGAGTTACTTAATAATGTACCTAGTATGGTGAATGTTGATAAGAAGTTGGAGCTATGCAAGTTTCCTACCACAGAAGAAGTCAAGGGATCAATATTTGCATTGAGTGGTGACAGTGCAAGTGGACCAGATGGATTTATTGGATTGTTCTATCAACACTGCTAGGACATTGTGGAGAAGACATCTTCAAGTTGTTGCAAGAGTTCTATGGAGGGGCATCTTTGCCAAAATCCATAACACATACTAACCTTTTGTTGCTTCCTAAGAAACCACAAGTGCAAACATTTTCAGACTTAAGACCTATAAGTCTGAGTAATTTCATCAATAAGGTAATTTTTAGGGTGTTACATGACAGGTTGGAGAAGATACTGCCATCATTGATTTCTTCCAACCAATCTGGCTTTGTGAAGGGAATGAGTATATTTGAAAACATATTGCTAAATCAGGAGATTTTCACTGATATAAAGTTGAGAGGGAAGACACCCAATGTGGTGATCAAGATTGATATGGCAAAGACATATGATAGGTTGTCTTGGAAATACTTACTACATGTGTTGAGGAAAATGGGGTTTACTGAGAACTTTATCAACATGATATGGAACTTATTGGCCTACAATTGGTACTCAGTACTAATCAATGCGCAAGCTTCAGGATTTTTTAAGTCTAGTAGAGAGGTGAAACAAGGTGATCCTTTGTCTCCAGCATTATTCATTTTATCTGCAGAGGTGCTATCAAGATCACTGAATAAGTTGTTTGAAGACAAGAGTTTTATAGGATTTGGAATGCCTAAGTGGACTGATCCATTAAAACACTTGGCTTATGCTGATGATACAATAATTTTTGCTTCTGCTGATCCTTACTCATTAGGGAAATTGGTTGAAGTTCTCATAATATATGAACAAATTTCTGGCCAGCTGATTAACAAGACAAAGAGCTCTTACTATATGCATACAAAGGTGGCTAGGAACCTAGGTGAGTCAGTTGGTGCTATTACTAGATTTCAAAAAGGTAAATTCCCATTTACTTACCTAGGGTGTCCAATATTCTACACAAGGAGGAGAAAGGATTAGTATAATGATCTCATTAAGAAGGTGAAGGCCAAACTACATTCTTGGAGAGGGAAACTACTGTCTTTTGGAGGCAAATCTACTCTGATAACTAGTGTGATCCAAAGTTTACCTGCACATATCCTGTCAGTGTTGGATCCTCCTGATAATTTGCTTGAATATTTGCGCAAGATGTTTGCTAGATTCTTTTGGAGTACTAAGGAAGAAGGAAGAAGTAGGCACCGGACCAAGTGGCTGAATTTGTGTATCCCTAAAGAGGAAGGAGGTTTAGGGTTCATGTCACTATTTGATGTGTCCAAAGCCTTGTTTGCCAAATTGTGGTGGAGATTTTGAACTTCCAAATCATTGTGGTCGAACTTCATGTGGAACAAATATTGCCAGAAGGAGCTTCCTAATGTGGTGCAATTTAGAGAAGGAGCCCATGTGTGGAGAAAAATGTTAGAAGAAAGAGAAGAGGTTGAGCATGAAATTCTCTGGGAAATGAATAGGGGTTCCACAAATGTTTGGCATAAAAACTGGGCTTGAATTGGAGCTTTGTATCATGTTGTCCTCCCAGAGTTCAATATCAATGAGGAACTACAAGAAGTAGCAGATTTGAGAACTGAGGATGGATGCAATGATGAACTGCTGGATCAAACCTTTCTAGAAGATATAACTGAGTACATAAGGAAAGAAGTATACTTTGATCATAGTGATGAGTACTGGGATACACCTAAGTGGATGCCAACAGCTTCAAGTAAATTTACAGTTGGTAGTGCATGGAAAATATTGAGGCATAGGGCTATTTCAAATACGGAAGACAAAACTAAAGGCCTACCTTTTAAAATTATCATTCATTCTTTGAAGATTACGGAGAGGAAAGGTTCCAACAAATGACTTATGGAAAAGAAGTGGGCATCTCACTGTTTCTAGATGTTGGTGTTGTTTACCTCCACAAGAGGAAACACTGCAACATATTTTCCTTACAAGTTCTATTGCCTCTAGAGTGTGGAAGGTTTTCTTGCAAGCTGCTGGAGTGATAGTGAAATTGATCCAGATTCATCAGGTGATTAGGGCATGGTGGAGTGCTGATTGTTGCGCTAAGTTAAGCCACTATTCCAAGCTTCCCCAACCATTATCTCTTGGGAACTTTAGAAGATGAGGAATACTATGAAGCATGGAGAAAGGGATGTTTCCTTTAATATGGTGGTGCATGAGGTTAATAAAACACTTCATTATATTTATAGAGTAAGGTACCCTTGGCTACCAAATATACCTCTACTTTGGCCAGACATGGTTAGCTTTTTTGAAGGCTATAAGCCTTATGTTGTTACTAAAAGAGTCACCTGGCAGCTGCCTTATGAGCGATGGTATAAGTGCAACACTGATGGTGCTTCTAGAGCAAATCTTGGGCCAAGTATATGGTTTTTGTGTGAGGAATGATGCTGGAGATATGGTGTTTGCGAAGGCTGAAGAGATAGGCATTTCAACTAACAATGTAGCTGAGGCAAACGCAATAATGGAATGGCTCTCATATTATGCTCAAATGCAGTTGCATCCCCTCATCATTCAGACAGACTCATTGTGATGAAGAAGATTATTGAAGGTGAATGAGAGGTACCTTGGAGTATAGGGAAAGAAGTGAAGATGATTAAGGAGATGAAGGATCATTTCAATGTGATGTTCCAGCATGTCCTTACGGAGGGAAATGTTGTGGCTGATTTTTTTGCTAACCTTGTGTTTTCATTTGAAGGTACAGTATCATTTCAATCGTTCCATGAAATCCCTAATGAAGGAAAGACACTGATTAACCACAACAAAGCCCATATCCCTAATCTTAGGGTTATGGTTGCAAGGAAAAAACACCTGATTGATGATTGGTATCATATGCAAACTGCCTGCCTATGATAGTTTCAGATTTTGTTTCTACTGTAGGGGGTCAAGCTATCATCCAGTGGTATTATCATGGAAACATGCCCAGCTTGGAGGTGGTTGGACATTGTATGGAATCTCTACTGCAAGTAGGCAAGGCTCTAGGTTATAAAAATTACTACAAGGAGCACTTCTTTTAAAAAATAGGTATAGTTGGGTGACTATCTTTGGACATAGTTGTGTGTATTGTGTACTACACATTCATATGTTATTACAAGTTTGTACTAAGAGAGTCATCCATGGAAATCTTGGATTATCTAGACTATTTTGCAGGTTTGTGCTGGACAGTTTTGGGGAGATTAAGTATTGTATGGAGTTGTATCATTTCTCAGTGGTATTAGCATTGTATAATGCTCATTCTGGGTAATGGTATAGCACCATATGGGAAGGTATGTCCTGCTTGTTCTGGATTATGGATAACCTTATGTGTGCAACTGTTGGTTGTTTGAATTTGACTATGCACAACTAGGTTACAAACTATATTGGTTCCTGTTGCCGTGTTATGTTTCATGCCTAATACTGGAGCTCCTATTCCTCCTTACTGATTGAAGATGTGCTATATGTTGTGGTGTAGTTGTTGTGGATTCATCCATGCCTTCTCCTTTGGATTGCAAAAACTGGCGCCTGGTGAGAGCTCTGTAGGTGCTACTTGGAGTTTTTTGCAACTGGTGTGTGAATTCACATGCATCATTATCAGCTGGAAGTCTTTGGCTACAGATTATGTAGTACTTAGCTTTAATTTGGTTATTTCTACATTTTTAATAGTTAGCTTTAGCAGGTTGCTTTCTTATTTTATCTGGGCAAATTGTAACACTTGGACCCAGTTTGGGATTTTATTTATATATAGTAGCAACCTAGTAGTATATTCATTATAAAAAATGATATTAGGTGACTAGAACGTTATGGTCTTTAATGTTTGCCCTCAAACTCCGCAGCCGCTTAGCTCCAAATGTCTACACGCATGATGCAAAAGTGTAGTATGGGTACAATCGATCACATGTTGTCAGGATCTGAAATCCCAACTGTGGGACTGTGATGGCGCCTAACATTTCACTTACTAGGCAAGCCAACGTTAGCTAAATTACTTAACAAGTTTTAACAATTTAAATCAAAACATTAACATAATAAATTTTGATAGTTTGAAATAGATATGATAAATACTATGTAGCGTAAACTAAACCTATCATAGAAATCTGGAGTCATAAATACAAGCACATCTAGAGTAATACAAATAAAGTCTGAGCAAAATACAACTGTTTAAAATAACGACAACAGTAAAGACGAAATGGAAGGGGACTTCAAGGACTGCGAACGACAGCAACTCTACCTCAAGTCTCTTGCTGATTGTCGGTGCGGGTAAGATCTCCTCTACATGTTGTTGGGATCAACTCCGTTATCTACACAAGAAGTGCAGAAGTGTAGCATGAGTACAACCGACCCCATGTACTCTATAAATGCCGAGACTAACCTTGACGAAGCAGTGAAAAAGCTATAACGAAGCACTCACAATAAATCTGTATGAAAAATAATAACAGAATACATAAATAGAATTAAAGCACTAAAATCGTATAACCGGACACGTAGGTCAACTACCAGAGGGCCCCGAAATAACATAATCTCAAATCTTATAACAAAATACCGAGAACAATATCTACAGCCACAATAACAATAATATCTTAAGTCCGTTGCGACGCACAACCTGATTCCACCATATCATCATCTGTTCATATCATATTTCGTCCTTATCTCTTCATATCACATCATTTCAATACCGTTGCAGCGTGTAACTCGATTCCAATAATTTTAAATTATTAACATAAATAACTCCACACCAACAATTATGAAATATCAATACAAAGGATAAATGAGACATACGAAACAATAAGGTACTACCAAACCAACGAGGTATAACCAATACTTCAAAATCCCAAACCTTGGCAAAATAATAGTACCAAATTAGCTAGATGACTCACATGAACAGAGTAACAAAATAAAGTACTTGAAGTAATATAAGAACGGTAAAAGCAAGTATAACATGAGACAACAAAAATATACAATTAATTCGATTAGAAGCATGTAGCAAGTGAAACAGATATTGGGTGAGAAATGTACAATTGAAACAAGTAACAGATAAACAACAAATAACAAGTAAGACATGGATAACAAGTAAGGAAATGTAGCAACTAAAGTATGTAACATGAGATAACATAGAGTAAAAGAAGTTATGAAAGTAAATAGCCCAATCCCGCATGCTTGGATCCCATGACGGCGCATATAAAATCGTCACCTCGCATATATGCCATACAATTCATATAGCAAATAGTCCAACAAGTCATAATTCCCTCAAGTCAAGGCTATACACAACACTTACCTCTTTGTGAAATCAATTCAACACTTAACCACGACCTTTCCTTTATAATTATCCTCTAAACCAGTCAAATCTAGCCAAATATGGTTCAAACAATTCAAAATAAGCTTTAGAAACTACTCACGAGTGAAAAATATTTAATCTTTAATGAATTTGGAAAAATTCAATTAAATTCAACCCTGGGCCCGCTTGGTCAAAACCCGAGATTCGGACCAAAACTTGATTATCAAAACCCCAAGCCCGCTTGGCAACCGAATCGAACCAGAACTCATACTTTGAAAACATGGCATATAACGTGTATATAGGCCAAATATGACAAACACCCCTTCTCGATCGTACGCCGAGCTATCACATAACAAATAACCCTACTAGTAGAATGGCCAGGAGTCCCCCTCCGCTCTGATCGAGGCAACCCTAACATGGCTATTGTCATAGTCGTGGCGTGACAATCCAAAATAGCCTGGTAAGGTGACAACCAATCCATGCCCGAGAAGTCCACCATATCAAGAAGTAGAAGGTCTACCCTAGTCTCAAAGCTCCGATAGAAACCACGCTCAAGCGATAAACATGATCTACCACAATAGAATCTCCCACAGGTGTGGACATATAGATAGGATCATTCAAAGAATCACGAGGTATAACCAGATATGAAGCAAAATAGGATGAAACATATGAATATGTAGATCCTGGATCAAATAAAATGGAGGTATCTCTATGGCAAATCGGAACAATACCTGTGATGACAACATCAAATGAATCTGCCTCAATTCTAGCTTGGAATATATAAAAATGGGGCTGAGCCCCATCACTCTGACCTCTGCCTCTCGGACGGCCTATGACTGGCTAGTCTCCACCTCTAACAGCCTGCCCACCTCCTATAGTTACCTGACCTCTTCCTCTAGTTGGCCGAGCGGGCGGTGGAGCAACCGATGCCAGAATCATGACACGAGAACCTTAATGAGGCACACTACTCTAACGTCTGGGATGGTACCTTCTGATATGATATGTACCTCCACACTCAAAGCACTCTTTCGATTGTGATGGATGCTGAAGCTTAGACTGACCTTGAAGGCCTGGATAATAACTGTGATAGCTCTAAATCGATGGTGCACTAATGGGAGCTAAAGGTGCACTACAGGCTAGCTGCTTAGGACGAGTCCCATATGAATCACGACTGCCCAAATCGTGGTGTGATACCTTAATCGCTGACTGAATTGGCCTGTGAAGACGGTCTCTACCAAATGAACCTCTGCCTCCATATGAGGCACCATTAAAACCACCAAAATGATGAGGCCTCTTCTCAGATACCAACTCTCTTCCCTAACCACAAATCATCTCGATCTGTCTAGCAATCTCTACTGCCCGCTGAAAAGAAATATCATCCCCAGTCTCATTAGGCATCTTTAGCCTGATACTAAAAGCAAGTCCATCAATGAATCTCCTCACTTTCTCCCTCTTAGTAGGAAGCAAGACAACTTCATACTGGGTAACAGTCATGCTACCCTGCTGAAGACGCTCAAACTGCCTGCGGTACTCCTCTCTCAGAGTGAAAGGAATGAACTTCTCCAAAAATAGCTACGTAAACGGATTCCAAGTGAGTGGCGGTGAAACCGCTGGTCTGCCTCTCTCATAAACCTGCCACCACCTCTTAGTAGAACCGATCGTCTGAAACAGTATAAAGTTGACACCACTGGACTCCACAATACCCATGTTGCGCAACACCATGTGGAAATGGTCCAAATAATCTTGTGGTTCCTCAAAATATGTACCACCAAAATGAATAGGAAAGAGCTTTGTGAACTTATCCAACCTCATGAATCCCTCAACAGACATTACAGGCCTTTCCTCGATTTGTGTAGCAATAACGGGCTAAATTACCCCACATGCTAGAACTGACGGATTCTAGTACAGGGGATCCATATACTCTAGAGTGTGAGTGGTGGGAGTCTGAGCTCCTCCCCCAACCTGAGAGACAGTTGGTTCCATAGGAAATACTCCGGCATGGGCCATACTATCCTTAAGGCCCACTAAGCAGACTAGGGCATCATGAAGTACAAGAGAAGTAATAAATCCCTCTGGGACCTGATCGAGTCCGACTAGCGCAATCTGAACAGAATACAGAAATAGAATTAAAACAATAAACTCATACAACCGGAACCGTAGGTCAACTATCAGAGGGTCCCGAAATAACATAATCTCAAATTTCATAACACAAACCGAGAACAATCTCTATAGCCACAACAACAACAATATCTCAAATTTGTTGCGGTGCGCTACCCGATCCCACCATATCATCATCTGTTCATATCATATTTCGTCCTTATCTCTTCAAATCACATTATTTCACTGTTGCAGCGTGCAATCCGATCCCACCATATCATTTTATTTTAATATTATTGCAACTTGCAACCCGATCCTAATAATTTAAAATTATTAACATAAACAACTCAATACTAATATTTAAGAAATATCTATACAACAGAGAAAGGATACATACAGAACAATAAGGAACTACCATATCAACGAGGTATAACCAATACTTTGAAATCCCAAACCTTGGAAAAATAATAGTACCAAAATAGCTAGATGGCTCACATGAACGTAATAATAAAATAAAGTTCTTCGAGTAATATAAGAACTGTAAAAGCAAGTACAAAATGAGACAATGAAAACATACAATTAATTCTATTAGAAGCATGTAGCAAGTGACCACATATTAGGTGAGAAATGTACGATTGAAACAAGTAACAAGTAAACAACAAATAACAAGTAAGACATGGATAACAAGTAAGGACATGTAGAAACTAAAGCATGTAACTGTCATGTCCCAACCATGGGGAGCGTGACCATCGCTTAAACGAGATACCCGATCAAGCAGGCCTACTTGATGCCTTCTACCCGACCTTACCCTTGAATAATATAAGAACCAATAACAAGAGATAAGCATGAGAATAGTAAAATGTTTCACATTCTTTTTTCATTACTCAAAAGAGATTCATATTTTTACAATTTCTAAAATATTACAAGTTCATAATTATGATAGAAAACATGTTTGCCAAATACCAACACTTCTAGTTTATTACCTAGCATCGAACATCACCCACAATATATCTACAGAGCCTCTAAGTACAACAAAAGAGTAATATGAAAGTGTCGGCAACAAGGCCCCGGCTATACCTCAAAACACAAAGTACAACGTTGACATAAGGCCCGGAACAGAGCAACGCTCACCAAAAGCTACTGAATAGAGAGTAACTGCTAACGAGGATCAAAGTTGCCCGCTGACGAACCACCTGCATCCATTGAAGATGCAGCGCCCCTAGCAAAAGGGACGTTAGTACATATAGAATAGTACTAGTATGTGAAGCTAAATTTTCTCTTTTGGAATAGAATGCCAATATAAGAAGGGAAAAACCATGTAAGTAGATAACAATCAATGATATCCAAATGACAAGTTGAAAAATAATAATTTTTCAAGATACGAAAATAATATTATTTTTGGTTAGGAGATCATTAGCACTGATATACCACCATATTTTTAGCACGGAGTCCGATCACTCCCGATCAGCCAGGCCATCTCTCCACAAACAATGTGGATTGACATGTGATGCGAAAGAAAGGTGTTACCAAGAGAAGGAATCACCATGCACGCTACATGGCGTCCGATCACCACCCGACCAGTTGGGTCGTCTTCCCACATATGCTGTGTGAGTGGACATCAAATCCAGGGTTATCAACAATCTCATCCAAATCAAGGGGAATATTTTCAACACATCAATTTCATCCCAATAAGGGGAATAATCACTATTCACTCCTACACCAACACGTGTAGTTTTGGGTGTGGGCCGTTACAACCCACCCTTTCTCGGTTCGCTAATGATACTCCCAAAAATATTTTTGTTTTGCACACAAAAGAAACAGAAATACAAATACATTCACCTCATAACCTTTCACACCATATATCACTTCATTAGTATTTTTAACCACTCACAACATTATTATTTCATATGCTCTCTTGGCCATACAAATGATTCTTAATCCAAGGCACGACGACCGTATATCATATTCCATACTTTCATTTATTTACTTTCAAGGACCATCATCGCAAACATCAACATGTAGAATATTCCGAAAATTATAAATTAAATTTATTAGTAATGAAGGCTTTAAACACAACAGATTTCTTTCAAAAGTACGGAGCAAAATGACTTGAAATAGAAGTATAAGTTAAAAATCATAAGCGAGTAATACACCATTTTCTTTTGAAATACTTTTTAAAAAAGGCAATGCACAGTTTCAACTCATGGGTAAATAAGGACTCAAAACACATTGAAAACTCTTATAAAGGAGATCATGGTGACTTACGATTGAAACACGACTTCAAATCATACGATCTAGTTACAACAACCATGGTCACATTTTATAACTCGCTCTCACTTCTTTCACTTCTAAACATTGTCATAGTATATCAACAATAAGGGCATTTTGAAATAGAAATTTGATATGTATACGAACTATACGAGCTTTAAGCACATTGGATTTTCTTTTCAAGTTAAGCATAATGGACTTTCATTTGAAACGTGAACTGAAGTTATAACGCTTTAACACATAAATCATACTTGAACACATTTTCGAAGGAGATCCTGATGAAACAGGAGTAATCGGGCCCAACACAAAATAAATTAGATCCAATATTTAGTTTCAATCTAATCTAGGAAAATAAGCAAAAGAATCTAGCCAACCTTAAAAGTATAACTTATATGCACTATAAATAATTCGGGTATCCTCTAATTCCAGTAGCATAGTTAAAATGTATGTCATGTACACCCATTATGATCTCAAGACATTTGTATAGTTGATCCCAATTCATCTTCCTCCATCTCATACTTCTTCAGTCTGAGGCAGAAGTGATCTGCCATGAAAAACCCTCTAGGAAACACTAACAACAATCAAGCCAATGAATAATGATCATGAGCATGAGCCGACTAGTGCAAAAAGAAACACCAAGAATGAGGCACACTTTGTGACATCAAAGGGTGGGGTGGGGGATTAGCAAGTTGGGTACTTGTACAACATTTAAACATATAGTTGGATACTTGCAAAATATTAAACATATAGTACAATAACGACAAAGGATCTTGTCATAAGAATATTAGAAAACTCAAAATGCATCTATGTCATTCTTTACCTAATATTTGTGTTCATTCTACTGGGATGCCATGTATTGTAATTAGTGTTTCCTAAAGTCTTGTCAGATTGGTCAGTATTTGGCAAGTGTTAGATTCTCTTGTTTTCTTTTCCTTTTTTTTTTTTCCTTCTGAAAATCAGTCAAGCAGGTACTAGTGAAGCATGCCAAAGGAAAAAGTGTTGAGATATCCATAGAACTGTTAAGGGAAAATTTCATATTAGAACATCTGAGCTCCCTGCTTATTAATTTTGTTGTCCATATTTTAATTTATAATCAATTAACTTAAAAATAATAGGCTAAAACTCAATATCCAATTCCAATAGGTTTTTAAAATTACTATTTAATTTTTTAAAAGGATTCTTCAAGCATTTAAGTTAATATTTGAATCAGTAACTATGACTCAAATATTAGTTCAACAAACAAAATTCATTTGGGTGGTGAAAATTAGATTTTTAACAAGCTTATATGTGAGTTTAAATTCCGAATTTGATTTTGTGAGAAATTTGAAGTGGGTGTTATTTAGACTTGTTAAAATAGTATAAGGAGGTTGTATATAAAATTTGAAGTCATTTCATGGAGATTTGGATTCATTTTGAACAAGAATTGCAAACTGAAAATCGTGGAAGAAGTTCGTCTACAGACGATGTATAAATGTGTATAATAGTGTATAAGGTGTGTTTCTACACTCATATACATTATTATACAAAAAACTGACTTCGTCTTCTTCCTTACGTCTTTTCTGAAATTTAACTCAAATCTTGCTCAAATCTACTCCAAATCACTTCAAATTTAAATTTTAAACTTCTCTTGATATTTTTAATTAATTAGAACAACACTCAATCCAAACAACTAACAAACTCAAAAAATCCTATTTTCGAAAGCGAAGTTTCGAATGGCATTCAATGGTGGACTTCTATTCTTCAATTTTCTATTATTCAATTTTCTTACATCCACACGCATACACTGTAATTAGGTGATACAATTATAACTTTACAAATATGTAGCCCAAAAAATAATAGGCCAAGATTATAAATAAATTAACTTTTTTCACACAATCAACTACTATTTCACACAAAGGTAGCAGAAAATGCAAAGTACAAGCTCCAAAGTCCAAACAACTAAATCGAATAGCTTCCAATAATTTCTTTTCAAATCATTATACACATTGAGCTAAGCCGGGTAAAGATTTGAAATAGGGGCCAATTTATGTTATGTGGTCGAACGATGATTCTAAGTGTAATTTCTTCAATTGTTAACCATCAAATTTAAGTATTTAACAGGGAAAGCAGAGGTGATTTGACATGTCTTTATTTTACTAAAATAAGTTCCAATTCAATTATACTATTTATTTATGCAGAAAACGTGCATCCACATATCTATGAAATATACGGACGCTACTCTTACAGAAAACAAGCATTTACTAGCTATGTTGCTCGGACTCTCCGAAAATATAATCGGATGCGTGTCGGATTCTCTAAAAGGAATATATTTTTGAAGGATCCGACACGCATGCGATAATATTTTGAAGAATCCACACAACATAATCTACCAGCATAAAAATAGGTCTCAATTATTTGTGAATGATATTGACTTCCACTATTAAACATATCGATAGGATATAATCTGAGACAGACATGAAATAAATTAGAGTCACTGGTTGTGTCTCCCAATTAGATTCCTAAAATGTTTAAGATCGAATAAAAAAAATTATAACTCTAATTACAAATACCCATTTATCATTTTCAAGTTGAATGTCTCATAGGAGATCATCTGAATTTTTATGAAAGCTAGTGAACAAAAATCTATGCAGAGCTCACATAGTATGTCACTTCATTAATTTTGCGAGCACATCACATACTTTTTACCTTCTTCTTAAGTTGGTAAAGAAAAAGCAAAAAAAAAAAAATGTTTTGAGTACATACATCTTTCGACACTTTGCTTACTCGGGATAATCGAATTTATTAGGAACAACTCGGAACATAAAAATTAGGAATCTGGGTCAACTATACTTGAAACTTACGAAAACATCATGGAATTCGATTCTAAGAGAGAAGTTTACCCAACATACATTGCTTGAACTTTCCTTAAGTTAATGCAATGTCCCAACACCTCTGCAACATCAATCTATAGGAAGATAGCGAAATTCGGATAATAATTAGAAGAATTCTCATGTAGCTCTCTTAGGAATTTTGTCAAACTCCTATTATGCAAAATCGACTACAAAGCTCTACAATGGTTATCCCTTCCTCTCTCAACCAATTTCGACAAGAAACTACCCAAAATAGTTCAACAATCCCATATACTACCACCTAATGTCACATGCATGGCCCTATCTCCAACTCCATAACCTAATTAAACCCAAAACAATTGCATGGAGGTTTTAGGACAAGGTCTTACCCGGATAGATGATGGTATAGTGAATGATTCCCTAGAATCTTCAAGGTTGGGGAAAGGATTGATGATCAATGCACTTGGGGATCCTTCCTCTCTCTTTAAAGCACTCCCTTCTCTCTAAAATGTGTTTAACCCGACCAAACTAACCCCAATTTTTTTTTAATAAGAAATGGGGCCGGGTTATAAAAATAGAAAATGGGTCCTCCGAATTCAACTCTGCGGCCGCAGAGTGGACCGCAAAATAGGTATGCGGTCTGCATAAGGGACCAGAAAAATTGACTTCCAAAAACTAGGTTGGCCTGGACAAGTATAAGGCCAGGTCTGCGGTCCGCAGACCAGTTATGCGGCGGCAAAATGGACCGCAGAATCACCCAACCAAATTCCTTATATAAAATCTGTGATGGAAGTGCAGACCGCGAAATGGATATTCCATCGCATAATGGACCACATAAACGATCTTCAAAATTAAACAAATTTTCTGCTCAACCCGACGATGATTATGCGGCCCGCAGAATGGTTCTGCAGTCGCAAAATTGACCGCAGAATCGCCTTCTTCTGTCAAACCTTTCCATCAACTCCTCAGTGCATTCTTTAACCCAAAAAGCCCGTACCGTGGCAAGCTTATTAACTACTTTCTTAGTAAATATTAGACTACCTTGTCACCACAAAATCTTATATTCCTTGGGAAAATTTTACAGGGCCTTATAGTAACAAGAGATAACATAGAGTAAGAGAAGACATGGAAGTAAATAGCCTAATCTCGCATGCTTGGATCCCATGACAGTGCATATACACTCGTCACCTTGCATATACGCCATTACCCACACAATTCATATATAAATAGTCCAAAAGTCCTAATTCTCTCAAATCAAGGTTAGACACGACACTTACCTCTTTCTGCAATCAAACAACACTTAACCACGATCTTTCCTTTAGAATTAGCTGTCAAATCTAGCCAAATATGATTCAAAGAATTCAAAAAAAGATTTAGAAACTACTATTCATGAGCGAAAAACATTCAATCTTTAATGAATCTGAAAAAAGTCAATACAAGTTACCCTGAGCCCGCTTGGTCAAAATCCGAGATTTGGACCAAACCCGGTAACCGATTCACCCCTGAGCCAAATTATGTGATTTGTTTCGAAATCCGACTTCAATTGTGGTGTAAATATCAAAATTTCAAAATCTCTAATTTCTACCCAAATCCCTAATTTTATCCATAAAAATCCTAGATTTGATGTTGAAAATACATGAAAAGTATTGGGTAATTGAAAGAAAATAGATTAAAGTTGCTTACCAATAATTTTGGGGAGAAGAAACTCGTGGAAAATCGTCTCTAGCGTATTTAGGGTTGAGAAATAGTGTAAAATGAGCTAACTCTCGATTTTACTTTCTTTTACCCAGCTGCGGATGTTGCAATTGCAAATTCTTGTTCGGAATTGCAAGGATCGCAAATGCAAACTGTGCACCTGAATCCCAAAAGTTGCAAATGCGATAATTTTTTCGCAAATGAGAGTTGTCTCCCCCTTCGCAAATGCCAACAACTACTTCGCAACTCTGAAGCTATCCAACATAACACACCATCACAATTGCGATGTCAGAGGTGCAAAAGCGAACACAACACCTATCGCAAAAGCGACTCCTTCTTAGCAATTGCGAAAACCCATCCCCCAAACCATGCTCGCAAATTCAAACAAGTGTTCACAAAAGCGATGCTCGCAAATAGGAGCCGGGCCTCGTAATTGCGAGATCTACAACAGACACAAGAAATAGGCATTGCACTAGCAGTCCTCAAACTATCCGAAATGCGTCTTAAATGCGCTCGAGCCCCTTAGACTCCAAACCGAATATGCACACAAGTGTAATAACATAATATAAACTTGCTCGCATGATAAAAATACCAAAATAACATCTACAACCATGAATCGAGCGTCCAAACGCATGAATTTCAAAAGAAAACTCAAGAACCTCTAGAATCACAACCAAGCGTCCAAATCATATCAAACCAACTTCGAAGTTCACCAAATTATACAGAAAAGTTTCAAATAGAAAAAGGACCTATTCCAAGTCCCAAAATTGAAATCCGAACCCAATAACCATAAAGTCAACCTACGGTCAAACCTCGCAAATTTCCAAATATTCAAATTTCTATTTCGGTAAAATAAGTCAAATCAATCTAGGGGACCTCCGATTTCAATTCCCCGCATACGTTAAGTTCAAAATCACAATACAGACCTATTGAAATCGTCAAAATATCAATCCGAAATCGTTTACCCAAAATATTGACCATGGTCAACTCTAGCCTCTTTTTTAGTCAAAATTTTCATTTTTATCAAAATTTCATATAAAAGCTTTTAGAAAAGCGACACGGACATGCACGCAAACCAAGATATATCAAATGAATCTAATAGGGTTCTCAGAACACGAAAATAAGGGCTAGTACTCAAAATGACCTATTGTATTATCACACATATACTTAGTAAGCATCTTGACTAACCTCGGTGAAGTAGTGACAAGGTTTTAAAGCAAAAAGATACTCAATTAATATAACATGTGAATGTCATAAACAAGAGAAATAGCAAGGAGGAAGACAAGTAACTGTGAAAGGATCGATTAAAAGAAATAATAAGCATGTTTCACAAATATAATAACCAAATCTTTCCAATAAATCAAGTCTGTGAGGAAGAAAAAATATCCACAAACCACTACAAGCCATAGCTGCAACCCGTATAATAAAAAAGGGTATGTTCAAGATATTAAATAAAATGATACGACAATACCCTTTGTTCATATATTCTATCCTCACCAAACATATTTATGTATGTAAAATCAAATGTTACAACAACACCCTTCGTACACCTACCTCTGTCACAATCCAAATTTTACCTAGTCGTGATGACACCTAACCCAAGTAGCTAGGAAAGCCAAACAATAGTTACAAAATTATAATGAAGATCATAAATAATCAATAAATAAAATAGTTTAATTTTCACACAATATCCCAAGGATTAGTAGTAAGAGTCATGAGCCACTAGATGGTACTAAAATAAATACAATATCTGTTTGAAATATACATAAACAGAGTACTAATCCAAAGCTACCAAGGGCAAGTGATAACTATATCCGAAAAGAAGGTATATCTTCACTACCAGCTTCAGCCATCCACAACAGCTCAACTCCAATATCTGCACACAAGGTGCAAAACTGTAGTATTAGTACAACCGACCTCATGTACTCTGTGTACCCAGCAGCAGTAACAAAGTCTAAACAGGAAAATACAGGTACAACATGTTGATACCCAATTTTTTCCTCAAAATATTTTAAATTTGCATATGTAGCTTGAAAATCATTTATCAATAGTAATTGTTATTTTTTCATAATTTTCCTATATTTGTATTAATCTATCCAGCATTTTATTTCCAATAATAATTATGAAATTGCATTATAAAATGATTTCAAAAGTATTTCTGGGTTTCATTAATTATTTTGGTCCTATTAAGACCAAATTATTTCATAATTAGCCAGATTGGCACCTTTTGGTTATAATTGCAATAAATTTGCAATTATAGCCCAATCATACGATTTTATACTTTTTTTTATCCAGAAATTAATCATTTGTATTTTTAAAATACTAAGTAGTCATTCTTAATTATTTTCTATGCATGAAATTTATTTTTATAATTAACAGCTATTTTATAAATTGTTTTATTTAATTGGGTATTTAATAACTAGCCACTTTTATTTTCAATTATAGCCTAAATCAATCTGATCCCAACCCAATTAATCAGTCCAAATACCCCAGGCCCAATACATTATCCTACCCGTCCCAATCCCTTGTCTAATCTGGATCGTTGATCAATTTTAATCAACGGTCCAGATCTCCCCTTTTCTTAATTAACCATAGAGACTACCCTTATTCCCCTCTCATTTTCTCTCTTTTACTATGCTATTACACATATCTCTCATATCTCAAACTCTCTCTGCTAAACCTAAGCTCTCACTGGCCGTCGACTTGTCGGTAACTATGGTGGTCTCACCACCATCCCAGCCTCCATGTCTCCTTCCTTCACCGGGTTATTGCCGCCTTAAGGTCCTTAAAGGAACCAGAAGGCGGTTCACTAACTTCCCATGGTTTTCATGTCATTCTCAGGCCGTCCATGGCCGTCTGAGTAAGATCCTCCCATCTCCGGCTAGAACCTGTGGTTTCTAAATTCTCTCTCTCTCTCTCTTTGGGTTCTCTCTCTGAAAACCTAATTATAACGCTTGATTTCTTAGATCTGCAATAGATCTAAGTATATTCCGAGTTATTTTGCTGTTTTCCTTAAAAGATTTTCCGATTTCTCTAAAACGACTCTTCATCTACAAACTAGGGTTTCTTAACCCCTTTTCAAAATGGGTTTTCCTTCTGATTTTAGTATTATTCTATGATTTTCACTATTTTTAAACTTTTATTTATGTTTTTCCCCTTTTGTCTGACTTATAATGTTAAAACCCTAAGTTTCTTGGTCTTAATCATGGGTTCTGAGTCTGTTCTTGCTTACTTGTTCATTTGATTTATTAGCATGTCTGTTATTTATGAATTCATTATGAGTTTTCTGTGATTTTACCCTATTTTGCTTATTAGGGTTTCTGATTCTTTACTTCTTCCGCCTATATCATGTTTATTCTATCAATTCGTACTATGCTCTATGTGAATCCCTAATTTTGTATGATTTTACCCTATTTGGCCTATTAGGGTTTCTGATTTTGCCTATTATATGTTTATTCCGCTTGTTCTCATAAATTTGTGTTAATTTCTCCTAAATCAGTACTAGTTGTTATTTTTGAATCTTTGAATCTCTGTGATTGATCCTTCACTGATTTGTTTGGTGATATTCTCTACCGATTTTAACCTTTAAGATATTTTCTTACCTTAATCTATGGTCGAGCATGCTGTCAACTGATTCTTAAGTATTTTCCTTAATTAGAATATGTTGAACCTAGCCTCTATTACATGTTCTATACTTATGCTATGCTGAAACTATTTTCTTATGTTTTATATTCAGCCTTATATGATTTCCTTCCTTATTTATTATCTTCATATTACCGTTTGAAGTTAACTCCTTAATTAAAGGGAGTACTTATACTGATCTGATTCTAATTGGTACATAGTTCCATAATTACTGCTTAACTATGATTTTTGCCTTATTTTCTACCTTGTCTTAAACTATATATACATTGCTTTTTCATTCAAACACACGAACACATTGCTCAAAACTCTCTTGTATACACAAATACTCTCTTCTACTCTCCTTCTGGTCACTTGCTATTCTCAGCCGGTTGCAAGCCAAGGCTGATTATTCTACCCCCTTTACTCTTCATTCTGTGTTTGCTATCTCCTATACTGGTATGTCCTAATTTCAGTTTAAGTTTGAAAAATGATATGTTTCTTTTAGTACTTCAATTCATCCTGTTTCTAATATGTTTTTTACCTATGGTTTTGCTGCGATGTCTGCACTTGACCTGCTTGCACTTTTTTTCACTTAGCATGTTATGTACTCCCCTCCCTTAGACTCAGCATGCTTATGAAATGCTATTCCCCTTTTAGTATACCTTAATATGATTCTGCCTTACTTATGCTTCTCTGATTATTGTCATGAACTTTTCTGTGGCAAAACAATTTGTACCTTATGTTATTCGGTTCTGAGTAATCCTAAAGTTTATGTTATATCCTTGATCCCTGGATTCCCCTTAGCATATTGTTGATTATGTACTTAAGTGTTCCTGAAACTATGTTCTTACCTATGTTCCTTATGTGTCCCCAATCCCCCATTACCCCTGTTTGATGTTGCTGAACCTGCCTTGGTTCTGTGTTCTTTGGCTGTGTATGAACCTGTTTTGGGTGCTATGTCTGGACTGTTGCTGCTTTACTCTCTTTTCAAAATCTATTTTACTACATAACTCTGTAGTTCTTTACAGAATCTTTCAAACAAGTCTCTTTTCAAACTGTTTTCCTATTCAATCTTTTCAAAACTATGTCAAGCACTCTCACTCTACTCTTAGATATTTAAGTTCTGCCTCTCTAATGTGTGACTGCTTAGAGATCCCTATGAGATCTCTCTGAACTCTGATGCATTAGAGCTGGCCCTTCCACACTGCACTTACTCAATTATGGTTATGAAATCTGGGTGTGAGCACTGCCCGGGATCCCTTGTGGTCCTTATGGAACTCTGACACTCCTGGATATGAGAAAGGCTATGAAACATTTGGACACTTGAGGTTCTGGAAGTCTGGGCCAGTTTTCAGGCTCTCTATAGTTTAACTTCTTCTTTTCCTTTATCTATTTATGTAATTTATTCAGCTGTTCTGTAATATTTATTTGTAAATGAATATTGGGGATGGCTAGTGAAGTGGGAGGGGATAGCTATATAATTTTATCGATGCCACTGGGTAGAAATCATGCCTTATGCTTTACATTTTCTATATCTGCATTAGAATCCATGCTTAGGATCAACATGCCAAACATGCATTAGATATCATGTCGTTAAGGATTTTTCATGTTTACTGCTTTAACATACAACATACCTCAATTTATGCTTGTGCCTACCACTTAGAAATCCTGCTCCTTAGGCGATAAAATTAATACTCCTGTGCGTTCATGAATCATGCTTAACAACTCTGTAATTCTCTGTGCATTTTAGAAATCATGCTTTGGAAATCGTGTGCATCCTGAAATTATATCCTAGCCACACTGCATTCACGTGTGCATACTAGATACCATGCTCTAGGATTCCATTTACATTTACTTAACTACGCCTAGTTTAAACTACTGATTCATGAAAAGGTAAAAATTAACCTCGCACATGATTATCATGTCTATTCTTAATAGATATTGGTAACTATCTCTGCATTCTCAGATTTACATCACTTAGAACAACATGTTTTAGGTAAAACAACCTCTGAACTGTTTAATAATTCTGGTAGTCACTATGCACAACCCCACGCCTAAGCAAGCCTTAGGTAATCAATCTCTTAAAAATGAATACTGTTTTGATTGCGTTTGCTGCCTAAGGGCTAACATGTTTTTTTAAAAACCAGTAGGCAAGCTGATTAGGTCCTTGCTATTGAGTTTATAAACAAGCTGCATACTTCTGTGCATTTATATTCACTCAGATATCCTGTCTTAGGATTCTATCTAATAAAACTGTCTCTTATTTTGTATTTGAGACGTGCTGTTTATGTGCAATATCCGTGGAGGTAAATCTGATCCTTTTAAACTGCTTTTCCCGTATTAATTTGTAAAGTCCTACTTGTTCTTGCCTGTCGCCTAGAATTTTATCCTTTTAACTTTAGGGAGTTTTGTCTAGAACTGCCTATATTTAGAGGTCCTAAATTCCTCCAGGGCCATTAAGAAAGGACGGATAACAACACGCATAGAGGTCGTTAAATAAACTCACTTAATAACCGCTAAGGGGTTGGAAATTGTAGACATGGATATGATATCCGGTGCGCTAATGCCACGAGTAGCCCCTCTTCTGAGGAGTGATTACCGGGCATTGTACTGATGCGATCCTATAAGATAAACAACCTAGGACCCCTCTATCCCTTACACAGCGTGCTTAGATTGTAAAACCTCCAGAACTTTGTATATGTGCTTAGACTTTAAATCTTTTAAACTTAAGCACATATGTGTGCTTGGACTGCAAATCTTCTCAAAACCTTCATCTATTTACCTATGTGTTTATTGCTTATATGCTATNCGGGAACCACAGTTGTGGACTTCGAGGGGTGCCTAACACCTTCCCCTTGAAGTAATTTCAAGCCCTTACCCTATCTCTGGTTATCTAATCTGTGTTTGTAAATAACCTTTAGTAGGTTCCCTAACGCACCTTAACTTGTTAGGTGGTGACTCTTCAATTCCTTACCCCTTTCCCAAAAGGAAACGAGTTGTCCCAATAATATCGAATACCCTGACAGATTCGAAAGGGGAGGAAAGAGGGGGGCGTGATAGCATGGCGACTCTGCTGGGGATTATCCTAGGCTTTTACCATTCTCCAAACTGCTTTGTGAACTTGTGTTTACTTTGTAAATACTTGCCACCTTTCCCTTTCTCCCCCTTTATGTGCCATTAATTGTTTGTCTCTTTCAAGTATTTATTCCTTCCAGAATCAAAACTGACATGTTTCTTTTTGTTTTCCTTTGTAACTGCTTTTTCAATTATAACTGTTGTATTTAGCGTTTTCATAACGTGCAAATACATGACAACATGCTTTTATTGCTCATTTATTGTTGCATAAATCATGCTCAACATCATATTCCACTCGTGCCTATACAAATCCTATAGAAAATCTTGAAAGTGTTTGCGCCCTTCCATTTTATATCACCCCTAAATTCGGAAAGGCTTATTTGCGATAAAACTATTCGATCAACGGTGTAGTCGACGATTCCATGCCTTTCCCCCTCAAGTTGTCCACTTGAGGGTACCAGTCTAAAACCCCATAGAAACCTTACTTTGTTATATTGTGCATGCATCATGGTCAAACCTAGCCAGGTTAACGTGTCGTCCGCACTATAGCCCTTTAAGACAGCCTTATCCAAAAGTCCACCGGGTTTTTCATAATCCCAACGGACGCAGTCACGTTCTGTGCATTTATTTGGAGAACTAAATGCATGCATGATAATCATAAGTGTATAAATAGTCGATTCTGGCAGGGGTAAGGGTCTAACCTTATCTATTTTGCATAAAATGAGGCATGAGGTCCCCAGGTTTTGCATGGTCCAAAGAATACCACCACTATTATTGGATCGGTAGGAAGACCTCTCGTCCAGTGACAAAGACCATGTGTAGAGGGTCCTCGGGAACTTGCCCTATTTATTAGATATTCAACCAAACAACATGTTGATCGAAGCAGCCACTATGTTCTGGGACAGAGAAAGGTCTGTGTTCTGTTTTGGCAACATAGAAATGACCCCCGTCTTGGAGGAGATAGGGGGTTTTGCGGGATTACCTTGGGACAATCCAGGTTTGTTGGTATTGGAGAACCGTGCCGCTAGGGGGTTCCAAAAAATGGTGGGTTTGAAGAAGAATGATGGTTTAGAGTGCCTGACAGAGTCCTACATACCTTTTGACTATCTATATGAACGATACGGCCATAGAAAATCCTATCGTATCTTCCACGACGAGTTCTCTATTAATTCCTTGGGTCATATTCACCGCAGGGTTTTTGTGTTCGTTGTTTGATTCCTGGGTCTGATAGTGTTTCCAAGCAAAGGAGACCGGATTCACATTAGACTGGCTATGGTAGCCAAAACGTTAATGGGAGGGATCGAAGGGAAAACATATACCATTGTCCCTATGATCATAGAAGACATATACCGAGCCTTGGACCACTGCCAGAAGGGGCCCAAACACTTTGAGGGTTGCAATCTGCTACTACAGGTTTTGTTATTGGAGCATCTCCATAGAGGCCAATATCGTCAGGAATTTCCACGAAGGGCGTGGAATGATCATATAGCCTTCCACCACCCTAAGAGGATGACCTACATCTCTGATAGGTTTTCTCAACTGGAAAATGCTACAGAATGGGCACAGTTTTTTGATAATTTGACCGAGGACCAGGTTCAATGGATGTTCGAATGGTTCCCTACCAGTGAATTCATAATCATATCGAGGGATGCTCGGCACCTGGTGTTGATTGGCTTAAGGGGCATATATCCCTATGTTCCCATCAGGGTCATGCGACAGGCTGGGTAGAAAACAAGTTATACCGCGAGTCTCCAAAATGAGTCATTGCAGGGCAGATTTTCAGGACGACGACATCCCGTACAATTGTGAAGCTCAGCATCTGTGGCATCTCAAGGTTATTGTATAAAAGGACACCATCGAGCCCGACAGATGCCACGCAGAGCATGTACGCTTTTACCCATCATGGTTGGAAGAAAACATAGCAGGGATAGTTGAGCCAGGAATCAGCAGAACAAGGTCATACATGAAGCGCCTGAGCCTCAGGTGAAATACAATAATCTGCGCAAAAGGGTTCGTGAGTCCGAGGCCGAGCATCTGGAGCAACACAAGACTAATATGGAACTGATCAATGAGTTGAAGGAAATGGCCATCAAATCTAGTGAAAGGTTGGAATATTTGGAGCAGGGTCTGATGGAGCTAGAAGCAAAGACAAGAAAAAGGGTCGCCCACTGCCAGAATGCTGAGGGAAACGAAGCAGGGCATCTAGCAAGGGTATACCTGCTGTTGGGCATGCACGACCTGGGGAACCTGATTTACAGAATCAAGAAGACTAAGCCTGGGGAAGGTCCTTCGGGGACTAAGTAGTCTAGGTTTCCTTTTCATTGCTTTTACCAATGTAATAAGGCCAGGTGCCATTAGTTACTTTATTTCCTGCTCATTATTTTAGTGTCGTTTTGGACTCGTCTATTTTACATTAATGAAATGAGGCATTTTTTCATCTAAGTTCTCCAAAATCAACTTGTCGCTAGGCCGACCTCTGGCACAACGAGGCTCCCAAATTAGGACACGCTTTTATTCCTGCACTATGTGTTTAAATACTGCAATATTTTCTCATGATCCTCACTGACTTGGCTACCTTTTGTTTTTGTTTCTTTTGATTATTCCCCTCCCCAAAGGTTGGTTCGTGCATTCTGGCATCATCATCATATGACAAAAGATCCAGGGGCCCTCCACCTCCTCCTCTTCCTAGTCCACTTAAAGGCAAAGGCAAAATGGAAAATTTGGGCAACATCAGACAAGAAAACACAACGCCAGTGGAACGAACAGAAGCTTTTGACAATCAAGGTACTCAGGTTCAGAATGATGCTATGTCACAACTCGAGCAAAGGTTATTGAAACTCCAAGGGGAGCTTGAGCATGTACGGAACTTGGAAAATTTATCCTTCTCACTCAGTGCCCCAGATGTCACTCAAAATCCCATACCTCCCCAGAACACCCGAAACAAATAGAACCCTCCCACAACTCATCATCATACAACTCCACCGAAAAAACAAATTATCCCACAACAACACCAGCCCAACACTTTACAAGCTCCAAGAAATACCTTGCTAATTATCCCTGAACCACAAGACTCCACAAGTGACCACCGCTATGCTCAAACACCAGGTCATCAGAACAACCCCATATACGTGGAGACTCTAACTCACTCCACCCAACACATTTCTTACACACCTGAATCCAGTGAGAAGGATATGCTCATTAAGAAATTAGCCGAGGAACTCAAGAAGCTGACTAGTCGAGTTCAGGGCGTTGAAGGAAGCAAGGGAGTCGAAGGGTTAAACTACGAAGATCTCAGCATACAGCCCGATGTTGAACTACCAGAGGGTTACAAACCTCCTAAGTTCGAAATGTTTGATGGTACAGGTGATCCCAGGGTCCATCTGAGGACCTATTGTGATAAATTTGTTGGAGTAGGAAGAGACGAGAAGATTCGCATGAAACTGTCCAAGAGGAGACTCACAGGAGATGCTTTATCTTGGTACATCAACCAAAACCCTAAGAAGTGGTCCGACTGGGTAAGTATGGCATCCGACTTCATGGACCGATTCAGGTTCAATACGGAGAACGCACCAGGCGTGTTCTACATCCAGAACCTTAAAAAGAATCCCACCGGAACTTTTCGCGAGTATGCCGCTCGCTGGAGATCTGAAGAAGCCAAGGTTAGGCCTGCCCTAGAGGAAGACAAATGAACAAATTCTTCATCCGGGCACAAGACCTGCAGTATTATGAGAGGTTAATGGTGATTGAAAACCACAAACTCTCCGACATCATCAAGCTGGGTGAGAGAATTGAAGAAGGTACCAAGAGTGGAATGGTCACTAACTTTGAGGCCTTACAGGCCACCAACAAAGCCTTGCAGTCTGGTGGTATATCAAAGAAGAAAGATGCAGGAACGGTAATGGTTGCACAGGGACCCAAATCCCGTTGGTATACAGAACTTCCCCACTCACCTATCAAGCACCCTCGCCTACCTATCAGTCAGAGACACACAGGAATGCTTTTATGAAAGTGTTGAATGAGGAATTTGTGCCAAATAACATAACTAGTGGAGAAATGGCCAATATGGTAGGTCAAGTACTGGAGAGTCACAAGATCACTCTCCACGAGGATGAGCTTCCGCCTGAAGGGCTAAGTCATAACAAAGCGCTGCACATCACTGTGCAATGTGAGGACTACTTCATCACCAGGATTCTGATCGACGGAGGATCCAGCCCATTGACGACACTCAAGAAATTCGGAAAGGGACTGCACGAGATCAAAGAAGGATCTATAAATGTAAAGGCTTTCGGCGGTTCTCAGAGGTCTACCATTGGCGAAATCAGTCTTTGCCTGCAGATGGGACCTACATGGTTCAAAATTGAATTTCAGGTGATAGACATATCGGCATCCTATAATCTGTTGTTGGGACGCCCATGGATACATGCCGCTGGGGCTGTGGCATCGACATTGCATCAGGAAGTGAAATTTGAATGGAACCACCAGGAAGTAATCATCCACGGAGATGGAAGCAACCCTATCTATAGTCGCCAGACCATCCCGGTGATTGAAGGTAGAAGAAGGCTGGGTGGAGAAACCTACCACCACATTGAACGGGTCAATGTAGTGGATAAAGACAATTGGTGGGACAGTAAGATCGAAAAGAATACTGAACTGGAGTGGATACGAGCCTGGCAGAGGACTCGGGAAAAATCTTCTGGGGATTTCCAAACCAATACAGTTGAAGCACTATGGTACCACTTTTGGGGTGGGATACAAATACACTTGGCAGGAGTACAAAGACTATTCGCCACCATGGCGCTGTCCCTACTATCCATTGGAACAACCTATACTACATTTGGAGCAGACTTTCCAGCAAGTTGATATCTTATGGGGGTCAGAAGAAGAAGAAACTCTAGTAGCTTTGAAAGATCTATTCCTGGAAGATGGTGACATAGACTGTTGTGTTATTATTGAGGAGGAGGAAGAGGAAGGCCCTACCATCCAAACTGTGAGCAAGGGATCGTTTCACAAGAATTGGACTGTCAGACCATCCAAGGCCTGACAAGTCCTGGGGTAGCAAGGCTGAACAAACATTGTTTATTTCATTTTGCTAATGATTTCCTTTTCCGCATTTCCATTTTTTGCATTTTCCAATAAAATCTCCAATGTTCCAAAACATTTGAAAATCACTTTTATGTTTCAACAAATCTGTATTCATTTATTATCATTTTCTCTCATTATTTTTTCTTACAACATTACTATTTCCTATCTTGATGAACCAGTGACTGTGACATGCAATGAGACAACGCAACAAAAGGACAGTGATTCAGAAGAAGAAGATACCATACCCGATGAAATTATCAGAGAAGTTGAGGATTTTGAAAATAGACCTAAGTCCAATCTGGACGAAACCGAGATAGTCAACCTGGGAGATTCAGAAACTGTCAAGGAAACTCGCATCAGCATTCATCTATCGCCATCAGAGAAAGTGGAATACACACAATTCTTGAAAGAGTATGAAGACATATTTTCATGTTCGTACTATGACATGACTGGTCTAAGTACATCCATTGTGGCTCACAAGTTACCAACCAATCCAATGTGCCCGCCGGTAAAGCCGAAGCTCAGAAAATTCAAGCCTGATATGAGTCTGAAAATCAAAGAGGAAGTTACCAAGAAAATCAACGCCAAGGTTCTCAGGGTAGTTGAATATCCGACATGGTTAGCCAACATCGTGCCAGTTCCCAAGAAAGATGGAAAGGTCCGGGTTTGTGTCGACTACCAGGATCTCAACCGGGCCAGTCCGAAGGATGATTTCCCTCTCCCGAACATACACATCCTGATTGATAATTGCGCCAAGCATGAGCTTCAGTCATTTGTGGATTGCTTTGCTGATTACCATCAGATTTGGATGGACGAGGAAGACGCTGAGAAAACGGCTTTCATTACACCATGGGGAGTTTACTGTTATAAGATGATGTCGTTCGGCCTAAAGAATGCTGGGGCCACCTATATGAGAGCTATGACCACTATCTTCCATGATATGATACATAAAAAATTGAGGTGTATGTGGATGACATCATCATCAAGTCCAAGAGAGACACCGACCATACAACAAATTTGAGAAAATTATTCGACAGGCTGCGAAAGTACAACTTGAAATTAAACCCCGCGAAGTGTGCGTTCGGGGTTCCTGCTGGGAAATTGCTTGGGTTCATCGTCAACCGCCGACGAATAGAACTGGATCCATCGAAGGTCAAAGCCATCCAAGAATTGCCACCGCCAAAGAACAAGAAAGATGTGATGAGTTTCCTGGGACGCCTTAACTACATCAGTCGATTCATAGCCCAGTCCACGGTCATATGTGAACCGATCTTCAAGATGTTAATGAAGGATGATGCAACTAAATGGACCGAGGATTTTCAAAAGTATTTCAACAGAATCAAGGAATACTTGTCAACATCACCAGTCTTGGTCTCGCCAGAGCTAGGTCGACCCTTGATACTCTACCTTGCGGTATTAGATGGAGCTTTTGGCTGCGTTCTGGAGTAGCACGACGAGACAGGAAGAAAGGAACAAGCTATTTATTATCTAAGTAAGAAGTTCACTCTACATGAGGAAAAGTATTCTCTACTGGAACGTACCTGTTGTGCTCTAACCTGGGTAGCCCAAAAGTTGAGGCATTACTTCTGTGCCTACACAACGTATCTCATATCAAGGATGGATCCCTTGAAA
>ML433572.1:0-26644 GCA_005239525.1 Nicotiana knightiana
CAGCAACAAAATTAGCTAGTATTTGAGACTTAATTGCAGTCCTAGGCTGATAAATTATCTCATACTCACTTAGTTCTATGACCCATTTGGATAATCTTCCTGACAATTCTTGTTTATGCAGAATATTTCTTAAAGGATATGAGGTCACAACAGTGATTGGGTGGCATTGAAAATAGGGTCATAATTTTCTAGATTCCATTATTAAAGTTAAAGCTAACTTTTCCAGATGCGGATATGTAGTCTTAGCATCTAGCAAAGTTTTACTTATATAATAGATAGGTGATTTTTTACCTTTTTCTTCTTTATCAATACCGCACTTACAGCAATTTCTGAAACAGCCAGGTAAATGTACAATCTTTCCCCTTCTTTTGGCTTTGAAAGCAGTGGTGGTTTTGATAGATAAATCTTCAGGTTCTTGAGGGCTTGCTGAAATTCTTCAGTCCATTCGAACTGATTCTGTTTTTTGAGAACTGAGAAGAATTTAAAACTTTTTTCGGAAGATCTAGAAATAAACCTCCCCAAAGCCGCTATTCTTCCTGTCAGTCCTTGAACCTCCTTTTTATTTGTTAAGACATCAGGTATTTCCTCTATGGCTTTAATTTGAGCGGGATTTACCTCTATTCCTCTGTTTGATACAAGGAAACCCAAAAATTTGCCTGATTGCACTCCAAAAGCGCATTTCTCCGGATTCAACTTCATATTATACATGCGCAAAATATCAAAATCAGTAGATAGGTGCTGGAAATGGTCTTATTCTTGTGTTGATTTTACCAACATGTCATTGATGTACACCTCCATCGTTTTTCCCAGATGTTCTTGGAACATCTTGGTCACTAGCCTTTGATAGGTGGCTCCAGCGTTTTTTAGGCCAAAAGGCATGACTTTATAATAATAAGTTCCCCTATTCGTGATAAATGAGGTTTTTTCCTCGTCTAAAGGATCCATTTTAATCTGATTATAACCAGAATATGCATCTAGAAAGCTTAATAGTTCATGACCTGCGGTAGCATCAATCATTTGATCTATATGAGGCAATGGGAATGAATCTTTGGGGCATGCTTTGTTTAAATCAGTATAATCTACGCATACTCTCCACTTGCCATTCTTTTTAGGTACTACCACGGTGTTTNCAATCATTTGATCTATATGAGGCAATAAGAATGAATCTTTGGGGCATGCTTTGTTTAAATCAGTATAATCTACGCATACTCTCCACTTGCCATTCTTTCTAGGTACTACCACGGTGTTTGCCAACCATTTAAGGTATGTTACCTCTCGTATCGAACCAATCTTCAAGAGTTTCTGTACCTCTTCATCTATCACTTGGTTCTTGAATGGTCCTTGCTTTCTTTTCTTTTGCTTAACATGTACAAAGGATAGATCTTCATTTAGTTTATGAGTCATCACTTCTGGTGGGATGCCTGTCATATCTGAGTGGGACCACGCAAAACAGTCTGCGTTAGCCTTTAAATAATCAATTAACTTACCTCTTCGAGTGGGGCTTAGCCTCGTGCCTATATACACTTTCTGCTCAGGTTTTTGTTCAGATAACGGAACAGCTTCAAGCTCCTCCATAGTTGTTTTGATGTGCTCATCTTCCTCCAGTTCATGAATGACGTCTGGTCTGGAATTTGCATCTGTGTGGTATAGTACACCTTCCGTGGTAACTTGACTCTTCTTCTCGTAAGTATTTTCTTTCGTGCTTGTTTCAGCAATAATATCTTTCGTACCTATTTGGACAATAACTTTTTCCATGTCTGTTTGGGAGGTGTTACCTGTTTGGGAGATTTCCTTATCTCGTAATTCTTCCACCTCTATTTTCTTGTTGTAGTGTACCATAGAATTTATATGTTTTGCGGTCTGCTGATCTCTTTTGATTTGTTGAAGCCCCCATTCAGAGGGAAATTTAATAACCTGATGCAACGTGGAGGGTATCGCTTTCATGTCGTGGATCCATGGCCTTCCAATGATCACGTTATAAGCCATGTGAGTATCGATGACTTGGAACCTATCTCTTTTGATCACCCCCTCAGCATAAGTGTTAAGCTCAATTTTTCATTTTGTTATAACCGTAGAGTTAACAAACTCGGATATGGCTCGTGCTTTTGGGATTACTTGATTCCCCAGTAGCATTTCTTCCACGACTCTTAGCAAAATGATATTGACTGAACTGCCTGGATCAATCAACACTCTTTTCACGTTAGTGTCATGAATAAGTAGAGATATTACCAGAGCATCGTTGTGCGGAAGCATTAATCCGCTGCTATCTGCATCATCGAAGGTTATATCGTCTTCTCCACGAGCACGTTTCCCGTGTGTAATTGTGAACTTTGTGGTTGTTTTGCAGATCACTCCGTTTACTTCTTCACCCCCCGTGTATTATGTTAATGTTTCGTTTTGGAGAAGGAGGCTTTGGAGGCTCCTACATGTTCCTCATAAATGCCTGTTTACCTTTATCACTGAACAATTCTGTTAAATAGCCCTATTTTAACAAATTTTCTACTTCACCTTGTAAAAATCTGCAATCCGCAGTTTTGTGCCCATGATCGTTGTGAAATTCACACCAGTGATCTGGGTTTCTTCTACTTGGATTTGACCGCATCTCTTTGGGCCACTTAACCTTGTCTCCCATGTTCTTCAATATTGAGACAAGTTCAGTAGTACTTACATTAAAGGTATGATCCCCAATTTGAGTACTACCTCTAGGTCGTTCATCTCGATCTTTTCTGGATCTAGACGAGGATGAGATTACATCTCTTCCTTGTAGTCTATAGTCCGACCTAGTGTTTTCGAACCTGGGGCGGATATCGCGTCCCGAGGGTCCTAAGTAAGGATCGTACCTGTTTTTACCTGATCTTCTATCTGATTCAGGACGTCTGGATCTGGAATGATCTTCATCTCTCGAACGAGCACTGATATCTTCTTCTATTCTGAGTTTAGTGTTGTACCTGTTATATGCATCATTCCATGTTGTGGCGGGGAATTCTCTTAGATTCTCCTTAAGTCGCCTGGTGGCTTCTGAGCTTTTATCGTTCAAATTACTTGCAAATGTCATGGCTGCCCAATTATCAGGCACCGTGGATAACTGCATTCTTTCTCGTTGAAACATATCTACAAACTCTCGGAGTAGTTCTGTGTCTCCTTATTTTATTTTGAATATGTCTTACATTCTCTTCTCAACTTTTTGTGCACCAGAGTGTGCTTTTATAAACGAATCTGCAAGCTCAGCAAAAGAGTCAATAGANTTGATTCAATCTCTTGTTTCGTTAAGTTTTTTCCTTTTACCCCAGTAGTGAAATCAGTCACATGGTCGCGTGGGTCAGTTGTTCCATCATATTTGGAAATCGGGCATTTTAAACTTCTTGGGTATAGGCAAAGATGTCGCACTTGGCTTCCACAGTTGTTGAGAATATCTATCAACATCGATGCCTTTGATGACAGGTGGTACACCAAGAATTTGTTCGATGCGATCATTCTGCTCTTTCATCTGTTTCTGCATGGTTAACAGTAAATTTTGTAATTCTGAGTTATCAGATATACCTGGTCTCGTTTCGAGAGATTCATTAGGATTATCTCCTCTTCCTGAGTTTGCCAACCCAGATTGAGGATTTTCTATGGTGATGGTGTTATCGGGGGGTGGCGTTGGCGGTGTAGGCAACAGGGCTGGTAATCCTCTCGCAAATTCTTGCAAAGTTTGGCTCACATACTCTGCAATCATTTGCTTTACATGATCTTGTTCCACAGTTTGATCATTATTACCATGTTTGTTATTGGATCTTTCTGGGGATTGTTCCCTCGAACCACGTAGGGTTCCTGAAGGTGATGGAACTGGGGTTCCACTTCTTTGCTGGTTGTTGTCATTGGGGTTTGACATAATTCAAAGGATATCACTTAGAAAATAAACAAAAATTATCAGATTCCCGGTAACGAAACCAATTTGTTTAACCAAAGAATTAGACCTTTTGACTAACGCTTATTTTTAAAATGAATACGGGTTACCGATAATCAAAATAATGGGAAAAATGAATAATAGACAATATTACAGAAATAAAAGATCGAAGTTGATTGTATTCGAGAATCAGATGCCTTTACAATCTGTATTCCCCTCCCTTATATAAGAGATTCTTATAACGTACGACTCCTGCTATGGTTACTCACTAATGACTAATTATGATATTAATGAGGCGTTACAAAGGATAACGGTAATAGGGGTTCAGTTACATAACGTTCGAGTAATCAATTGTGGGTCCTTGAATCTGCCCGTAGCTTTATCTAGATTCATTTTGACCGTTCCTCTCTCCCGTTTTGATCAAGTTGAATTTCCCGTGGCTGATAAGTTCGTGGGTTTACTGAACCGTGCCTCTTTGTACCGTACCTCTTCGAAGAGTTACGTCCAGCTGTCCTGTTTTCCTGTGTCCGCGTGACTGGCTGAGTTGTCAAAAGTTGGCTTACGTGTGAAAATCTTTTTATCAATACATGTAGTATGAGTACAACCGACTCAGCAAGTAACAGAAATAACTAAGGAACTGAATAGTAGTGACGAGCTAAGCATAACAATTCATATAATAATTTTTCCCAGTGAAGAATAAACGGGAGTAAAGGGTAAATCTCATGAATCATCAAATACTACAAGGAAATTTGCAGATAAATGCAACAATCGCAAAAATAGATGAAACCTCACAGCAATATCACTGAATCCCTCAGTCATCAATGCACACTCAATAGGGACCTGCGCTCTCTGGGGGTGTTCAGACTCCGGAGGGGCTCCTACAGCCCAAGCGCTAATCTGCACGAACCACTCACGTGATATTATATCATATCTGGATCCGCACGGACAACTCACGTGCTATGTTATCAATCTGGATCCGCACGGACAACTCACGTGCTATGGTATCAATCTGGATCCGCATGGACAACTCACATGCTATATTACAATAAATCACAACTGGCCATCGGCCTCACTCAGTCATGTACCTCTCTAGCCTCACAGTTTTAATAAATAAAGAAAAACAGTCCAAAACAAAGTATTACAATGTATTCAACAAGAAGATAACAGAGATTGAGGTAAATATGTACAAAAATCACTATGACTGAGTATAACTACTGTGAGCAGGGATAAAGCTTAAGCATGATCGCTAACATGAAGGCAGCCAAGCTCTAGCAGACAGGAAAGCACATAAACACAAATAAAGGCTATTAGGCCTCACAGCCTCACGGGACGGACCGAGTCTCAATCCCTCGCGGCGTACACCCACGCGCCCGTCACCTAGTGTGGGTATCACCTCCAAACAGTCACATAATATCAATTCTCCAGGTTTATATCCTCAAAGTCAGAGTTAAAATTGTTACTTACCTTAACAGCGTAGAATCCTACTCTGGGAAGCCCTCACCCCTCGACTCGGTCTTCAAAAGCTCAGAATGTAATCATAACCAGAAAAATACTATCAATATAAGCCTAAGAAACGAATTCCACAAGAAAAACTACAAAAATAGGCCAAAAACACGAAATTGGCTAAAACCCGGCCCCCGGATCCACTTCTTGAAACCCGACAAAAATTGCAAAACTAGAAAGCCCGTTCACTCCCGAGTCTAACCATATCAAATTCATCAAAATCCGACCCCGTTTGGCCCCTCAAATCCTCACCTCAAACTTTCCAAAACTCAAGCTCTAACCCCTTAAACTTCACCCCAATTTCCTACAAATTTCATGATTAAGCAGTGGAAAAATCATCATAAACACACGTAATAGAGCCCAAGCACTTACCTCACTGATGTCTCTTTATTCCCCCTTGAAAATCAGTACTCAAAGCTCAAAACCAGCTAAGTATGATGAAAAATGGGCTAAAATTCGCTAAGTATGGATTTTATACTTTCTGCTAAGGGATCCCGCACCTGCGGCCCCATACTCGCACCTTCGCAAACACATCTGCGGTCGAAAGGTCGCACCTGCAGTTTTTACTTGCTCGCCCACTTCCGCACATGCGGCTCTTCCAAGTTTTTAAAAATAAAATTTATATATGAAAATTACGTAAAAAAGTATGATAAGTGTGATTCTAGGATATATTTGTTTCGCTTGAAAAGTGTAATTTTATATATTTTTTTAAATTTCATGTATTTTACTAGTTGAATCTACATGAGTAAGTACACTAACTACAAGTCCCAAAATGACCAATTTTCTAACTTCAAACTAAAGACGCGAATGCCCAATTTGCTGGTGGTCCAACTTACATTGATATTGATGCGCTCAAAAGAAGGGTGACCGGACATATAATTACATTTATGATTTAGCTCATTTGTTATCGATTTATAAATATAATAATTTGATATTAATAAGCCAATAAGCTTTTGGTTGGATTAGGTTAATGATTTCAGTTCGATTACCGCCCTACTCAAAAGTAACGAAATGAGCATTACAGGGTGAAATTCTTTTTCAAAAAATGATATCTTGTATTAGCTTAGTTCCAACTCACAGCAAGATATTGTCAATAGATTTCCTTTTCCTCTGTAATTTTCATACAATAAAACAAAGGTTACTACAAACAGCACAACATCATACTTTTTACATATATCATACGTGTAAAGAAAACCCCAAATCTTACTTATTTTTACAAGCTGAGATCAGTAAAAATCTCTTACACCCCTAATTATTTAACTCAATAATCAATACTAAGATTGGTGCACTAAGCGGCCGCTGTACGCGGGAGGAAAAGAAAGATCTATTACACGTTATTCTGTAAGAAATTATTTCACCGCTCGAACCGCGACCCTGATCAATAATCAATACCATCTTCTTTATTTCTTCTGACAAGTGCAAAATACCCAAGAACAGCACAAATTGCAGCAACTAAATTCCCTTCTCTAATCAAAACCTTAATTATAAACCCAATAATCTCAGCAGTAATTTTCTTCCCTTCTAAAACCAAATCCTTTCTCCTTTTTCCAGCAAATGTTAATAAAACCAAAATACTAATCCATGTCACAAGTGTAGCTGGAACAACAACAACTAAAGCTGCTACCATTGATAAAACTCCAAAAGCAACTCCTAATACCATAGATGCATACAAAGCTGATGGAGTTGAGCTAAGGGGTACAGTTGATTCATACCAAGAAAGTACTGATTTGAGAAAATTCCAAGAAAGTGATAACAAGATTGTGTAAACTGTAATAAACAGAAAAACCCATGTTCTTCTTTTGCTCATAAGTTTCAAGAAAAACATAGAGGAAGTTGCTGATGGTGGTATTGGTGATGTTGGGAATAGAGGAGTTTCTAATTCTTGTTTAGTTTCAGCCATTGATTCTGTTGCTTTCGATTTGCTCTTTCTATTTTTTCTTTGATTTTTTTTTGGAGGGGGGGCTTGATGTGATTTGTGGATATTTTTGGTGAATAGGGTTTTAAGGACATTAGTGTGAAACTTGTTTACTTTATTGATGTGCTTTTAACATGTTAGACATTGTTAAGTTATCATTTTTTATCAAGTCACCAATTTAAGTTTAAAATAAAGAGCTTTAGCCAGTGGCGGAAGCCGGACTTCTGCAAGTAGGGTTCAGAAAAGGAATAAGTTAAAAAGTTTAAAGAGATAGTAGCTAGTGGGAATTGAAGCGGTGACCTTATAATGGTTTTGAATCCCTTTTGATCACTAAGCCATGCTTTTGGACTATGTGAAAGAGAATCAAAATATAATATATAAAAAAATTTGTCTTATATATGCAGTGTAATTTTTCGACGAAGGAGATTCGGATGAACACTCTTGCGCCCCCTTAAATCCGTCCCTGGCTATAGCACTTGTTACTTTCTCCGTCTTAATTTATGTAACAGTATTGACCAAGTCAGAGTTTTAAAAAAATAAACTTCTAAAATTTATGGTTTAAAATAAGTAGAAAAAATTTATGTCAATATATTATTTTATTAACGATAAAATGAAAAGTTTCAGGTACTAAATATAAAAATGTATTTTTTTTTTTTTGCGAGTGAAGGAAAAAATATAGTAACATAAATTAGGAAAGAAAAAGTATTATTACCTTATGATTTTAATTTTCTAACTACAAATTTTTTTTGAACGATCACATCACTTAAAAGAAAATTAAAGCAAACTTCTTAAAATAAGTAGATATGTCATGTGATAAATAAAGTATAACATGCTATAAAGGTTCATTGTATTAGTTAAATCATTTTTTTATAAGATATAAGTGACTTGCTTTAATAAATATTTTTTAAAATTGAGCTTTAATAAATATTAACTCGTGTTAGAATGGGATTAGAATTGAAACAAGGTATGACGTGCGTGTTAGGGAGTGGGCTGCGGACCCTGTGGCATGCCGCATGCCACTATTACGAGTTCAGTCTAGCCATGTGAGTCTTTTTTTGGTTTTTCATCCGTGTGTTCGATATTAATGAAATCCGATTAAATTTAAATTTAGTATCAGAAAATTCCGCATTAGGGGAAAAGTACTTCTAAATTTGATTTAATATGGTTTAATATTGGGAATTTTTATATACATATACACTATTGAAAACTTTATTACCCTCTCTATTCAAATTTAATTTAATTACCTCATATATACAAATTTACCAATTATATACACTTTAGGAATTAAATGAGTATCCGTTTATATTATGAATCAATTATTTTTAATCTTTATTCTCTCTCCTTCATGTGCTCTCTCTCTCTCTCTCACTCTCACTCTCAATACCTAATCCTAGTAACGTAGAGCAAAGGAAAAGAGAGCAGCAATTCCACCATTGACAATTATTAAAAAACTTTGAAGCTTTGAATTCGAATTTGGGTTTTCAAAAGATATTATTTATTTGAACTGGGTGTTGTTGCAAACAATTGAGAATTTTCTCTACGTCTCTCTCAATCTCTAATTTCGGTAATGTAAAGCAAAGGAAAAAAGAGTAGCAATTCCACCATTGACAGCCATTAAAAATCTTTGAAGCTTTGAATTCGAATTTTGATTTTCAAAAACTATTATTTGCTTGGATTGAGTATTGTTGCAAACAATTGGGAATATTATTTGGAGTTTATATCTCAATTTTGAGGGTGTTTGGTGAAGATTAGACTTGATTTTGGCTGAATTTCAGATTGAAACTCAAGAAGACGAAGAAGAATACATGACATACATTATACTTACGAAATTGTAGTAACATTGTAGAAAAATTGTATTCTGGTGTTTATATATATTTTTTTATTTAAATATTATATGAAAGTTGAACAATATAGTATAAAAATTATATTTAAGTTGTATATAATTGGGTAAAGATAATGTACGAAAGTTGCAGATAAGTTGTAGAAGTTGTACATAATTTGTATAATATACAATTAGTTGTATGAAATTTGTTTTTACACTGTATAAATCAAGTACAAAATATACAAAAGACATATTATATAAAAATTATATTTAAGTTGTATGATACTGTAGTTGTATATAACTGCGAAGAAATAATGTATGTAATTTGTAGATAAATTGTAGATAAGTGTATATTGTATATTTAGTTGTATGAATTTTATTTTTAGTATGTACGAAAGTTGTTGATAAGTTATAAATAAGTTGCATATTATATAATTAGTCGTATAAAATTTATTTTTAGTTTATATGATGTTGTAGATGTACTAAATTTGTATTAAAGTTTTATGGAATTTATTTTTTGATTTGTATATTGTTGTACCATACAAATTTACCATCTCTCTGTTCCAATTCAATGTGATGTAAACATATTTCATGTTCAACTGTAATAAATAAATTTCTTTAAATGATTTCTTCATTTTAAAGGTTCATAATACATAAATTTCAATGGTGAGTGAAGATGAAACTACAGAAACAAGTATATGTTTCAGTTCTTTTGCTTGCTTCAAAAGGAAGCTTGTTTATTCTGTTTGCTCCTACAAACAAATTGCTTGACCCATCTTTGATTCACAATTTAATTTACTCAAAAACATACATTAGTTTTTAAGATTTAGATCGTATATGTCACCATAGTTCTAGTTCGATTCCACCTAGTATTTTGAAGATTTAATTGGGAAAAAAAAGATAGACAAAAGTTCGACAAGCTGACTACAGCAAAAACTAAGGCGCACAAGGTGGGAAGGAAAGGGAAAGAGGAGAGAAAAAAGAAAAAGGGTGTAACTAAATCCGTTTATTAAAGGCATAAATAATGGATTGAGAGCCTTTTAAGGTATATTTTGTAAACAAAATTTGTGTAAGTCGGGTAAATAATAATACATGGACATTTATTGTAATAAGGTTTCAAATAGTGTATAGGAATGAAAAAATACCTTAATATTTTTCATTTTAGACTAAATTCACACAATGCCTTTCAATTTTTTAACTATCAATATAGAACTTTGTTCGCACACCAACAGTAGAGGAAGCACCTTATACGAAGGAGTGCAAACGATAGTCCTTTACGAGAAAAATATACTGTGTAGTTAGGTAAAAAGAAAATTTTATATGTATATATACTATGTATTGACTCCCTTAATTTTTTGGTATGTTTACTTTTATATATTTTGACACCCCTAAATGAAAATTTTGGCTCCGGTACAAGAACACGCATAATTAACTATTGGTTAATATTTTTTGTTTGTTTATGGATGGTGTGATGGTGCAGGGAAGGTGCAGAACATTCAATTTGGAGAGGGACAAAAAGTATGAGAGCAACAATCAACATGGTGGCATTTTCACTCTTTTTGAAACATTTTCTTCTAACACTCAGTCTGTGTCGTTCTTTACTGTAGTTGCCCAACTTTACGCTTTGTCAGATTCTTTGCTGCTTCATTTCACAATCCAACTTTGAAGGCAGCATGCCAATATATCATAGGGCCAGTTGAAAAAGAGAATAAAAAGAAGAGTATGCATTAAGCTGATTACTTGATATTAATCTATCTTGAACTTAAATTAGAGTAAGGCGGCCTACAATAGACCTTTGTGGTCTGGTCCTTCCCCGGACGCTGCACATAATAGGAGCTTAGTACAACGGGCTGCCCTTTTTAGTCTTTGTGTTTACTCTAGCTTGCGAAGTCTAATGGGAGAAAGATAATTAGTAGACTTATTCCACCCCTTTCTTCCTAACAAAGAAATGTATCAAACTGCCCCTGTAAAGGAGGATTTGAGTGAAAGTCTTGTTCTCTATCTAATACTTGACTAGAAGTTTAATTTACAGTAGTGGCTTAATTAACATCCTCTAAATTCTCCTCACTGGTGCTGATCCAATGCTATATTATTTCGTCTCAAAGCTGCAGCTGCAGATAATGAGTACTTTCCTAATTGTGGCAACATGAACCTGATCCAGATGGGATCTAAAAATCTAAATCGAACATACCTAATCATATTTCCTTTCAGAATTAAGGAACCACGATTGCCAATAGAGGTTCTTTCTCAGCTGAAAAAGTAGAAAAGAGATGGTATCATTCATACCAATGAATTCTTTGCAAAACTCTGTTTGACACTCATTGTGCCAACACCAAAGAGCAAGCACCAACTTCTGTAAGCAACATTCTATAGACAAACAAGGCAGGAAAGACCGTGAATCATGTTTTAAATTTGTTGACAAATCCTTACTCTAAACCTAACCACAACTCAAGGAACCAATACATCTCAAAATTCAATCTTGGAAAAATGAGGATCAAGTTGTGAAATCTACAAACTATAAATATAACTGCTGCTGACCACAAGTACTTGCTCAGTATGGTTGTCTCTAATTTGACAGATTCAGTGATGTAGTTGAAGTTATGTCAAATTAAAACTAATCCTAACAGGAAACAGTGAACATAAACAAAGATTGAAAATTTCAAATGTTTTTACACATCAAGACCTTTAGATCCTAGCCTGAAAATTCATCCTATATAATTGACCTCCACATATCTTATCAACTCATTGAACATGTCAATGATTTTCATATGGTATAATTGCACTTCTACAGCCCAAAATCAAGAAATGCAATAAAAAATGACCTTTACTGTGTGCAAACACTAACATATCAGTTGAGGCAAACATCACAATTTGCAAAGACAAGATTGCAGTACCAATAAACACAATCCATAATTTTAGACACAAAAGACAGCCAAACATAAAGCAAAAAAGAAAACTGGATTGTTTCTTATAACAACAATTTCCTTCACTTTGACAAGATCCTTAAACATTCATCCAACTTACATAACAAAAGGCGAAATGCTAATCCTGTACTCATAATATTTCACTCACTGCGACAAATAATCAAACACCTTCAAGGCGATCCACGCTTCAACAATCTAGGCGAAGTTCTCGTCAAATTTGCTGGTGTCACCGACCCACTCTTCTTCTCAACACTCTTCAAACCCTTCTTCAATCTCTTACCCTTGACCTTCCCTTTATTTACTCCCTTGACCACCGCCTCTCTATCACTCCCACTCCTCGTTCTTCCCTTAACAACCCCACCATTCGCCGCAGCAACCTTATCAAAATCAGCGTCTAATTTCCTAGCTGGGCCCCTTTTTTCCACTCTCCTCTCAACTTCCTCTTCATTTTCATCCTCCGATTCATCAACCAATCGCATTTTCCGTTTAAGATTCAACGGAGCAGGGGGAGGAGATGGACTTACTGAGCTCGGAGATGACAAACTAACCTTTACGGGCGACTTTTTTGAGGCTTTTTTCTCAAACTTCACGCGCTCAGCTTTGAGCTTTTTAATGTTACCTTCGATCCGACCTTGTAGACGGAGGCGTTTGAAGCTGAGACCGCCCATTGACCAGTGAGCCTCCTCTGCCCATGACATGAATGGATCCAAAACGGATACCGGTGGATCGACCCGTTGTTCGCCATTCGGGTTGGAGTAAAACCGTGGTCTAGGTAAACTACTGCCGTAAAACTTTCCGGGACCTAGGGCTACAACCATGGCGGCGCTGTATGAAAACTATTTAAAAAAAAATAATGTATAAAATGTTATGATAAAGACTTTGAGAATTGATGCAATTAGATGCATTATGTGGGAGTTATAAATAGTGGTTATTGTGTATTAAAATGGAGGGAAAACCTTAAGGCGGGAAGATTGGCGCCAATAAAAAAGTTTACCGCCATTTTGATCCACGTGTTCACCGGAGGTAAATTTAATTATTTAAAGGAGTTTTACTTTGGCGGGGAACCCTTTAGATCGGAGAGGGTAGAAAAAATAATTTTAACATACAGTAATTAACAAAATGAACCCTCGGCTCAAGACTTATTTCGTTGCATAAGAAAAATTGATTTCTACTTTACTTGTGTAGAGTTGGTTGGTAGATTCAAATAATACATGCAATAATTTTATTATGAAATAAAATGTGGAATAATAATATATATGTATTTAGTAGTTTATAGATAAATGTATTCTTATTTAAAGACAAAAGTACCTTAAATGCAAGTAATCCCTACATATATTATTACTTTTTAATCCTATTTTATGTGACATAGTTACTATTTGGATAGCCAAATGAGTCTTTTTTATCACGTATTTTTATATATTTTTACATATAATATAGTGCTTTCTATGTAATTTTTAACTGTATAAAATTTTATTTAAAAAATTAGAATTCTATATTCGAATTCATATTAGAAGTCCATAACTTAATCCTCATACAATAGTACTAAGTAAAAGTAGTTAGCTAAAAAAGCAATTAGTAAAAAAGACATCTTTGCATTTCATGCACTGGGGAGTACGTTCGCAAGAATGAAACTCAAAGGAATTGATGAGGGCCCGCACAAGCGGTGGAGCATGTGGTTTAATTCGATGCAAAGCGAAGAACCTTACCAGGGCTTGACCCCCCGTTAGCCGGCTTTTATAGCAAATTCTATTTGGTTTTTGCCGCTTTGGGTTGTGGGGCTTACTTCCTAGCCTCAGTGGGAGTAGTGACTAGCGTTATAGGTCGTTGGGCGGCCCGAAGATTGCCACGCACATGTTTTATTCCATATCAGTTAGGAATAAAATTCTACAAGAACTACTGCATAAGTAATTGGTATATCTTCACTACAAAAATAAAATATTATGACCAAGCTCAAGTCAGACAAGTTAAAGTCCACCAGATAATTTGGGAAAGTTATATATTTGGCCAGTGGGCTAACAATAATTATATTCGCTAATTAAATATACAAAAAATTATATATTATACAATAATATATAAAACATATATATACATTATCGATTATTATTTTTAGAGCGGTTACACTCTATAGTTTTTCCATATAAAGTGCAAGTTACACACTTCCATGTTGTTCGACATTGTATATATACTAGAAATTATGTTGGATGGACCTTTTTAAAAACACTATTTATATTTTAACCCGTTAAGAATTTTTTTTGAGAAAATAGTCCAGTGTCATAATTGTAAAGCACGTTTATCATAATTTTGAAGTACTAGAAATTCTGGCGATCATCATAATTTTCAGTTAATTATTGTGATTCGTTATCATCATACTGCTGAAATTTTACTCAGCGTGCTTCAAAATTTAGGCGATCGGGGAAATTCTTGCCAACGTGTTTTAAACATTCTAACATGGGGCTTTTTTTTTATTAAAAACTTTTGTTACTAAGATAAACAAAATCAATAGCGGCACAAAAATATTATATTTTGTCATTCTCCTGCGTATATTACTTAAATTTGACTAAGATATTGGAAACACACCCACCATAAACGTGGAATTATTGACAAGGTTAGTTTCAACCGCGACTTCATTTTTGTAAATGAATTGACCAAAAAAAGATCGATTAATTTTGGTCGTGATTTTTGAATATTAATATTAATTTATATTAATGAAAAATCAATTGTAGTTGGTCGATTTCTTGAAATATTAACTTCCTGGTACGCGATCGAATTTGATTGGTTTGGTAAATGAAAATTAGAAAAAAATATTTTCAAAAAAAATGACAGATTGTTATTTTGTGGCTTGAATTATTTTCTTGTATTTTTAGGAAACTCATAGTCCCTATATGTTTGGGAAAACCCATTGTTCTAATAGATTTGAGAAAGAAAAACTTATTGTCCTTGTCAAATTGGAAAACATTTTTCTTATAGGTTTGAGACTATTTGAGATCTATATATAGGGGTTATAGTTGGAGATTCTATAGAAGGTATTGTTTTTTTCTTCTCATTCATAGCGAAAAACTCTCTTTGTTTCTGCCCCGAGAATTAAACTTAGTCGAACCTAGTTAAATCTTTGTGTTGATTTTTTTTTCTCTATTTACTTTATGTATGATTGTGTGTTAGTTAACCCACGATCTTCCGCAATAATTGGTATCAGGGCGAGGTTCGGGTTTCTATATATAATGTAGGGTAAGTTGTATTCATCATCTTCAAGAAAGTACGAAGTAGAGAAATTTGACGAGGGTTCCGGTTTCAGTTTATGGAAGATTATGATAAAATCGTTCCTGGTGTTACAAGGGCTATGGAAGGAAATTGATGAGGATTTTTCTGAAGCGATGAAAGAGACAGAGAATGAAGACTTGAAGGAAAGGGCTTCGAGTGTGATCTTCATGAGCGTTACAGATAGTGTTCTTCGGAAAATTGCTGAAGAAACTTCTGCAGCAATGACATGGAAGAAGCTGGAAGATCTGTATTCTAAGAAATCGCTGAAAAACATCCCCTACCTGAAAAAGAGGTCATACAATCTCCGTATGAACGAAGGTACACCTGTTAAAAGTCACATTGATAGCTTAATTCAATTATAATGGACCCGGAGAGTGAAGGATCAAGCCTTGATAGTGTTATGTTCTTTACCACCGTCTGATGATACTTTTGCTGATACGCTATTATGCGAGAAAGATAGTATTTTCACTGGAAATGTTAGTAATGCACTAAAATCTAAAGAGTTGAAAAAGAGCTTTCTGGGCAGCATAATTGAGGGCGCGGGTCTTGTGAGTAGAGGAAGAACACAACAAACTTCAAACTGGGCTTATTGCTATTGATTGATCCCCCATAGGACCTGTTCAACAAGAATTCATTATTGGGGGCAGACATACTGGTAAAACCGCAGTAGCCTCTAATAGGATTCTCAATCAACAATGACTCTAACAGGAAAAAGTCAACTGTTAGATCAAAGTCTAGAGCAAGAAAGCAAGACTGTTATGAGTGCAGGGAGCAAGGTCACTACTAGAGAGATTGTCCTAAGCTGGAGGAGAAAAGAGGAAAGCATAAAATAGATAATCCGACAAATATTGTTGACACTGCAATAATTCTGATGATAGTGACTATGTAGGGAAGTCTGGGTTGTGAGTTCTAGTCATGGGCAGAATTATTTGGTTCTTGATTCTGGTGCTACTTTCCACATGCGTCCACACAAGAATTGGTTTGCAATTACAAGCAAATAAGTGGGACTGTCTACATAAGAGATGATAATCCATTACTAGTAGAGGGAATTGGTAACATCAAATTGAGAATGTTCGATGGAATTATCAGAAACATTGAGTGTTGGCATGTTCCTCGGATAAAGAGAAATTTGATTTCTCTTTCGACTTTGGATGATCAAGCGAATAAGTTTCACTTTGATAATGGGATACTTAAAGTGTGTAAAGGCTCCATGGTACTCATGAAGGGTAAACTACATTCTAAATTGTATCATCTTTATGCTAGTATAGTTGATGTGGAAGTTGATGTAGCTTCTGAGAAAAGTGATCTTAATCATCCTCAGTTGCGGCACGTGCGACTTGGTCATATGAGTGATAAGGGATTGCCTTTGTTGAGTAAGCAGAATTTGTTGAATGGGTACAAAAATTAAATTTTAAATTTTTGTGAGCATTGTGTGTTTGGTAAACAGACAAGGGTAAAGTTCAGCAAGAAGGCCGAGCACAAGACCATAAACAAGTTAGATTATATACATTCAGACTTGTGGAGTCCAAACAGAGTTCCTTTCAAGAGTGGTGCCTGTTATTTTATGACTTTGATTGATGATTACTCAAGGATGGTGTGGGTGTATTTTCTTGAAAAAGAAAATGAGGCATTTCCGATATTTGTTAAATGGAAGACGATGATTGAGAGACAAACAGAAAGAAAAGTTAAGCGTCTTCGGACTGCCAATGGGTTGAAATTTTGCAATTCTGAGTTCAATAATTTCTACAACATAGAGGGCATGGTGAGACACCGCACTGTCGAAACACCACAAAAGAATGGTGTTGCACAACATATGAATAGAACGCTTGTGATAGAGCACGACGCATGCTTTCACACTCATGTGTTAGCAAGGATTTTTTGGTTGAAGCAATCAATACAACTTGTTATTTGGTCTAAAAATCCCCATCCACACCTATTGAGTTCAAAACTCTTTTTGAGGTATGTTCCGGTTTGCCGGTTGATTATTCAAATTTAAGAATATTTAGTTGTCTTGCTTATGCTCATTTGAGGGATGAAAAACTTGAGCCGAGGGCAAAGAAGTGCATATTTCTAGGGTACACAACTGGAGTAAAAGGTCATAGGTTGTGGTACACAGATCAAAAGACTCTAAGGCTAATTATCGATAGGGATGTAATGTTCAATGAATTTGCCTCACTAGACAGTCAGAGGGAGAAGGCAATAGCAGAAACAGATCGTTGTGTCAGTGACCACATAGAGTTAGAAATTGAATCTCCACTAGCTCAGCCCAGTAGTTATAAAGTAGAGAAAGTGGAGGAGGTGAAAAGTATTGATCAAGATGATAATATTACTGCACCTGTGCAACATCAACCATATAACATTGCAACAGGCAGAGAGTAAAGAGTGATCAACCGACCGCAAAAGGAAACACAGTTGATGGGAATCTTCTTGGATAACGAATCCTGTGGGATTTGCTTTGGCAGTTGCAAAGACCGTCGATGAGTTTGAGTGTTATAGCTATCTAAAAGCTATTCCGAGTACAGAACTAAATCGAGGATTAATGTTATGGCTGAAGAGATTGAATCTCTTAAAAAGTTTTGGGATTGCCTAGACTTTGTTGATGTGTGCGGCAATGGGTAGAGCACTCCGAGAAAGGTAGATAGACGTTGTTCCTATTGATGAAGAGAATTCAAGCCAAGGAGAAAATTTGTTATTTTGTGGCTTGAATTATTTTCTTGTATTTTTAGGAAATCCATAATCCCTATAGGTTTGGGAAAACCCATTGTCCAGATAGATTTTGGAAAGGAAAAATCATTATTCTTGTCAAATTGGGAAACCTTTCTCTTATAGATTTGTGACTATTTGAGATTTATATATAGGGGTTGTAGTTGGAAATTCTATAAATTGTATTGTATTTCTTTTCATTCATAGTAGAAAACTCTCTCTGCTTCTGCCCTGAGGATTAGGCTTAGCCGAGCATCGTTAAATTCTTGTGTTGATTTTTCTTCTCTATTTGCGTTGTGTGTGATTGTGTGCTAGTTAACTCAAGAACTTTCGCAGGACGGTTTGTATTGTTAGTTGGTGTTTTCGATCGGAAAAACGCATTCTTTTTAGTAGTGAAACTAAAAGGACATCTTCACACTTTATGCACTCTAATACATATTTTCTTCCATAACCATTCGAAATAAGAAATTATTTGGCTAAGCTTATAAGCTAGTTAAACCAGGTTATAAGTACCTATTTGCATATTTATGCATTTGGTAAATATTTAAATTGCTTATAAGCCAAATGCTTATAAACAAAATTCATCAATAAATCGTAATTTGATCACCTCTAACTTATACTTTTTCATCTGCACTTTTAGCTTGACTAAAAATTTTACTATTTTATTCTTATTAATATTTTCTAACTCATAAAATACCTTTCGCAAAACAATACTTTTAACTTTTTCCTCGTTTCATATTCGTACTCCTCATTTCCTTTTACATAAATACTTTCAAATTCGTATTACTTTGTAAAAAGAAATTGAGAGTATTTTATTCATTTCAACACAAAAACAACTTATCAACACTTTTTATTAAATACATCAACTGTTTATTGTCTGTTTTAGCATTTTATTCAAACACATAACTGCGTAATTATAAAATAAATTTCACCACTTCAAGCTTATCAGCTATTTACAAATAACTAACTCGAACAGGCTCTAAAATTCAACAAGAATTACCGCATAACTAAAGTGGTATATCTTCAATACGAAAATAAAATACAGCGATCAACCCCAAGTGAAACAAATTGGGGTTTACTGTATAATTAAATACTCACTAATTAGCATGTTATTGGACACAGTGTGTGTAGGTCTAACTTAAATTTGACTAAGATATTGCAATCAAACACCCATCATTAATCTCGATTTTACTAGCAAGATTATTTACAACAGTACATGCAACAAAACGACCTCATTATTCTTACATCAACAAATAATGGTTCTCTATTTTATCAAATAACTTGAGAAATGCAAGTGCAGCATCTCTTGCCTTTTCTGGTGCAGGCATTGCTGGTGACAGTGCCTCATACTCTGCCTGCCATTCTGCTACACAAAGATCACCATCACTTACTTGGTATGTCACTGACCTCCCATGTTCCACCTTCTCTATTTTTTCAATTGACTGTTTCACATAGCTGCTCAATGCTGCACAAAGAGAACCATGAATGAACATCTACAGTCTCGCCTATCTATAACAACTTTGTTCCGGATTATTTTAATTATTATAGTTAAGTGTTGTTGTGGAGAACATATATTATAATATAGCATATGAAAATTGGTTCCATAAAAAACTTGACTTTTATAATGAATATCTGTTATATAGCGATGTTGTTATAAAAAGGTGTGATTGTAATTGCATGTGTTTGTCCGAAGGTTTTTGTCATGTTGATTGCACTCTAAAGAGTAAGTTGACTCTCTGGTGATTATGATCATGTGTGGAGCTACAAGGCCACAAGGGTTTCATCCGAAATCTTCGCCGAAAAATCACAATGTGTATGATAATGTGTTATAGTTTTTTGTGTTTAAATAATAGATAATGGACTCTCTTGGTGAAAATTCTGCCTCTAGCCATCTTTATTGTGGACAGGGACGGAGCTATGTGTGGCCAAGGGTGGTCAATTGGACAATCTTTGCCGAACAATTATACTGTGTATATGGTAAAATGTCATTTGTTATTGATAAAAAAAAATAGACTTTGAACGCTTTTGCATAGTTTACTGACAAAGGACGTTCAAAATTTAAACGCCCTTATTGAATTTCCTGGCTTCACTACCGATCGAGGAGTTGACTTAGCCAACTAACTTATTTGTAATATTGGAAAACAAAGTAAATATAGTACTTAGCTTAAGTTTTGTGCATTGGTGATATAGTAATCTTGCATGAACTACTGACATAGAATAAATACTAAGTAAATTAGACAGATTTTTCCGTTATTAGCGCAAACAACTTAAAAGTTAAATCCAAACTACTGTAACATGTTAAAATACATACATAGTGTGAAGAATTTATTATACTATCAAATATAAATAAATTAATTTAAGTGCTTTTTAAACCTTGCTAGCTCATAGTCCCTCTTTCTTTTTTTCCTCCCCCAATTCTTGTTAGCAATAATTCCATAGAATAAACATAGAAAACTTGCTAACTCATATTTCTCTATGCTTGTGGTTTACATCAAACCAAACAACTTAATCATAGTTGTTATCGCAAATTAAAGTGAAAATACGAATTACTCAACTATGGTTAATTCTAAAATATTGTATACAAAACAGACGCGTCTTTTATATTCATTTGCTTGATGCAAACACTCACTCGAGTAAATTTTTTCTTGAAATTTTCTATTAAAATTCATGGTGATGGAGGGAACATAAGACTTACCAGGGTCAAGGTGGAAACGCCTGAGACTGCCAGGCTCTCTTTCCCCTTGAATATATTCAGCCTTAGCATGCATTTCTGGATTTATTTTGCTAATTTTATCATTATCTCTGTACATTTCCCATGCTTTTTCTGCAGGTATGTTAAGCACAATTTCACCTTTCATTGCTTTCATCTCATCTATCTAGATATGGATGAGATATGTACTAAATCTTACGTATTATATTTCAAAGAAATAATATTTTATTAGAAGATAATATTGCAACATACCACCAAGGAACGGTGAGATGGTTGGATCTCTCCAACCTTAATTAGAAGTGTCCGGTTCAAGATTCGAGAATCAAAATCTTTCTAGGTAAAAAACGATTTACACCATATTAGGCCTATTTGACGCGAATCTGAATTAATCGAGTTAGTGAGTTTTAATTCAAATAACGAATGTGTAAAGCAAGGGGGAAAGAAACATCCCAACATATATTTCGTCGAGCCGTGAAAGCAGCCGCTAATACTTGCATTAGGGTGGACTGTCTACTAACACCACTTTAAGTACGGCCCTTCTACGGACGCGGCGTGAATACGAGATGCTTTGTGTATCGAGCTGCCCTTATATATTCCATCTTTGTGATGCAAAACACCACGGACAAAGTGATTATAAAAGATTTATTAGAAAAATTTCTGAATTTAAGGGCGATCACCCTAGTATGAATCCAACAACTAATGTAAGAAGGGTAAATTTCACAAAAGGTTATATAACTATGACATTTTTTTAATCAAAGTCATATAACTTTGATTTCTTACACAAAAATCATAAAACTTTCACTAGCTCACACAAGAATCATCACAATTTTCCGGTAGTATAAACTTTAAGTCGATCCATTTAACAGCAACAGAAATCAAATCTAGGAGATAGAGAAAGAAGAGTGAGAAGAGAGAATAAGCATCTTGATTCGGTGGTGACCGTCAAAATGAATAACTGCTGCACTCTAGAAAGTGAAAAACAACAGTTAGGGATGTACAAATTGTTAGAATAATCATCCATGAATTGCCGAAGACTACGAGGCAACATGAAGCCATTTAGGTGATTATTGATCGGCGGACCAAGTCAGCTTACTTCCTGCCGATCAATATGACTTACTCTACGGGCAAGCAAGCCATAGTTCTTTTGTTCACATTGGTGCCATTAAGGCTTCTTTACCTTCGGACTGTTCTCCAAAGTGCATATAAATTGAAGCTTAACACTTTGATTCATAGAAAGTACTGTAATTAAGTATGCATAAAAAGGCAAATACCTTACAAGACCGCCAAAATATGAATTTTGGTTTCCCATTTGGTGTTTGATACCTGCATTGGGACCCCACTAAATCCTGATTCGCGCATATTATGGAACAGCGACCGGATCAAAGCATAGCAAGCAAGGTCATTTCAGTAACTCTAATAGGAATTGGGAAAGACTTGTTATCCCATTGGTTCTGAAGTAATGACAATATCACATATTCTGGATTTTGAACACAGACGTTCAATCTTACAACGTTAACAAGCTAACCCTTTCTATTAAGCTGGGAACAACCACCACTAATCAAAGGATAACAATGAGAGAACACATTCAATCTTAAAAAGAGGTATTCAAAAGATCTTCTACATTGCAATATCTGAAAGCGCGTTGCCTTACTACCAATAAAACTTCAGAAGTAAGACATGGCAAATATACAACGCATAGCACGATAGCGCCATAATACACCACCGTCAAATGCCTACTTATATGACCCTTTATTCAGCAAATAGATAGTATTCAAGTCAAACTGTAGTTTCACCTTTTTAAACTTCTTGAGACAATACATGGAACATAATTAGATTAGTTGGGCTGATCCCTACCATCCTCTGTGAGAAGCGCCTGAAGAATGTCCATTCAGCCTATCAAGCACAGCATTGAAATCAACCGTTTGACCACTCTCCTCAAGCCTCTGAATCACATTAACCACGTGATCACCCCTGTAGCCCATGCTTACCATTTTCTCAATTAATTCATTGTAGGGATGAGTACGCACCAACTGCGGCGTACGAACCATAATATTGGGGCTGGGGGTTGACTGCGGGTTCTGGGGAGCGAAGCTGGAGGGAGGATAACCACTTTGTGGGAAATTAGGTGGTTGTGATGCATGTACCCTTGGGCCTTCACTGTCGTACATCAAATATGCATTTCCTGTAGAAAGGGACGGGTGAGGCCCACTAGCTGCATAGCCATCTCCTGGAGCACCGAACGAAGGCTTGAGATGCTGTGTCGGGGGCTGTGACTGAAGCAGCCGCCCAGACCTATCATACCCGTAGGGCATCGCCTCTGGACGGCTCGCAGCTGGTTGAGGGATTGCAGAAAATGAAACTTGCATTGGCATGCTACTGTGGATCGCCTCAGGAGAAGGATTAAGTTGACTGGGTTGATAAGAGGGATAAACAGCAGGCGATGAGGGTCTAGCTTGCTGTTGCACACTTGGAAGCTGCTGCGGTTGTTGAACCTGCTGGGGTACCTGCTGCGCCCATTGCTGCTGATATTGGGGCATTGACTGGATCTGTGGAGTCTGATTCCCCTGAGGTGCTGCTGGCTGTGGTGGTACCCTAGACATATCTTGCATTTGAGAAGTTCGATACTGGGAGTCAGAGGGCAGATATTGACCTTGGGACAAGTGAGTTGGAGCTGGTGGATTTGACATCTGCGGTGGGGGTAAATAGTAGCCTTGCGACTGCGTCATACTTTGAGATGGAATTGGTGGTGGAGGTGGCTGTTGTGGCTTCTCCACGGGTCGGCTAGTAATAGAACCCTGGGGTACTACTTGATGGGGTAGAGCAAGTGCGAGTTGCTGCCCGTGCATGTCAGGCGAGTTCTCACTTTTTTTGGAATCAGACACGGGTTGAGCATTTCTGTCTTCATTTTGCTGAGAATTGCTGGGTGCAGCTGGTTCTTTCTGCGCAAGCTGAAGCTTAGCCAGCTCCTTCTGAGTTTCAGCAAGTTCTTGCTTATCTCTTAGAATCTGTACAGACCTGTGGACCTGCACCGAAGAACAGTAAAGAAATTAGTCCCTCAATACCTCTAAATTAGGATTTAGGACAAAATGTGAAGGGAAAACTCTGCTGAGCAACTAAAAAATGCAATGGATAAGATGAGTTCACTCCTACTACCTAGAAGCATTAGAAAGCTCTACACGGTATAAGAACATCGATGAGTCAGACACAAACAAACGGAAAAATGCATGTTTTTGCATAGAAAGAGGGACACAAACCATCCAAGTGAATCCTTGTGATTGGAGAGACTGCAATAATGTGGTATTAATCTAATCACACATGGCCTTCCACTCAAAATAGAATTTAACATGATCAAGGTATGAGTAACGTTTCACAACTGTTCATGTGTCCCTAGTTTAGGAAATTCTCTAGGATCAGGTTACATGTTAGAGCAGAAAACTTCTCAACTCTTATTACAACACAAAAATTTCTCCACTACAACATAATATGTTCGAAGAAAATTTTAGCAGACAGGAAACAATTCACTGCTAGTACTTAACAAAAAAGAAACCGAAACTTGAGACTGGGGCAGTGCTAAGCTTAGAAGAAAATAACTGTTAATACATATAAACTAAACCCTTACAAAAAACAGTTCTAGTTTATTGTCAAATTCTTTAATCAGAATCTTAGAATATCCAACCACTTGTATATTTGTATTAGTTTTTCTAATAGTTAAGTTTATATGTATAATCTGTTTTAGTTTTCTTTAGGGTTTAGTTTAGTTTAGGAAACCTATTAGGACTACCCTGCTTTTCTAGGGCTAAGGATGGTGAGAGTCTAATGACATTTTTAAGGGAAAAAAGCAAGAAACTTAGAAAAAATAGGATTAATTTATTATACATCATGTCAAATATAACATGTAAGCAATAGAAACCATATTTTAAGAAAGTCAGACATTAATTTAGCACATACTACAAAGGACTTGGGAGAAGTTAAAATTCAATTTCTGCAAGTAGGTACGTCTAAAAGTACAGCATTTAATTGAAGAAACCACATTTAGACAGAACTCAATATGCCTGCATGAAAATCAGTGAATTAACCTCTTGAACATGCTTCTCAAGTGCCTTCAATTTTGAATCTGCCTCCCCATGATCCCGAACTAAATCAGCACGCATTTCACCAATGGACTTGTCAAGATTGTAACAGTATAATTCCAATTGTGACAAGCGTGAACTGATTCCTTCTAGAAACCGCATGAGATTGTCTGCATATTTTTTCATGGTCTTTTCAACAGTACATATCATGTCTTGATTGAAGGAAGATTCTTCTGGTGGACTATACGTCGAAGTGGGAAACATTGATGATCTTGTCATTCTGCTTTTGTGGAACTCCTGCTTAATGTAAGAGCATAAATGAGTTAAGAATCCAAACAGCTGCTGGTAGGTGAGATGAATTTTAGCCATAATCCAAATAAGCCAACTATTCTGTGCATTTTCACTCTCTTACAAACTTTGAGTAATTTAATTCTTGGGATGTTGGACAAATTTCAGGGGCTGCAAATTTTCAAATCTTTGCCTTAACAAGTATTTCTTCTCATATTTCAAGTTTCAATCCTCCTCCAGCTTTCAAGCAGAGAGGTTTTTTCTGCTGATTTTCCTCTCTGTGTAAAGTCGTCCAGTCCGTGCTTCAAACAGAGCCCGTTCTCAGATTTTACCATGCGAGCAAGAGGGGAGGATACTTATAAAATATTTTGTCTTGATGCTATCAATCAACTCTACCTCAAGTCCAAACTAGTTGGGGTTGATTATATGAATCTTCTTTATCAATTCTGCCCTTGATGCAGTGCAGCGCAGTGTAGCAGTTCATAAAAGTTTGCTCAAGGAAATGTAAATTGAAATCTTTCTGACAACTATGCCTCAATCCTAAAGGTAATTGGACTAAACCTATATGAATCCTCTATGTACGGTGCAATCTATTTGGCCCATTTTTTTCCAATACAAAGTGTGTGTATACGTTCGTCGCGAGTGCGTATAAATAAAGAGAAACGAGTTTTAAGTACTATCCGGTGACGGTGTCAAAATTATTTACACAATCAAGTCACTAAGAAGGTAATTGCAAGTAACTCTATTTAATACTCCATTCACAGATAACCTAGAGCAAATGGCAAGTAACTTACTATAACATGTCAAATTACTTGATAGTGTAAAAAATATCATTATACTGTCGTTTAATTGGTGGGAATAAAGGATAATAATTCCGGGATTAGAAGCGGGATTATTTATCCCCGTTTGATTGAATTTTCGAATCCGGGGTTAGCAAATCCCAGGATTAATCTAAACTACAATGGTGGTATTATTCTATCCCACATTGACAGTGGGATAATAATGACGGGATTGAGCAATTCTGGGATAAAACACTACAATGACAAGATACCCTTTCCAAGGCTCTTCCCCCAAAATCCTTTAAAATATCGAAGGTTAAAATAGAAAATAAAGGTTTTTTCCCAACTTATCTAGGCCCCGTTTGGCCATAGATTTTGCCAAAATAAATTTGGATTTTATTTGGCAAACACATGTTTGGCCATAGATTTTGACTACATTTTGGCAAAATTCCAAATTCCAAAAACAGCTCAATAGCTGGTTTTGGGCCAAAATATCACTATAACATTTTTCTAAAATTGCCCCCAAAAACAAGATCATATTGAGCAGCAACTTCGAGGTTTGAGCTGGTTTTTGGCCAAAATATCACTATAACATTTTTTAAAAATTGCCCCAAACTTTTGTATTTTATAAAAGATCCTCATTTATTTTTTTTGTAACAATGTTGCTTCATCTTCTCGGTCATCTGAGGTCATCTGATAGCGTATCATGTAGTTCATTACAAAAATGATAATTTTGTACCAAATTTATTTATGTTCAAGACTATGGTTTGCGATAATATAATG
>ML433581.1:2920-16913 GCA_005239525.1 Nicotiana knightiana
TATATATATATATATATATATATATATATATTCGAACTGCACAAGTTTACTTGGTAGTCTAGTCCTAGCCTCGTCACTACTTCGCCGAGGTTAGGCTAGGCACTTACTCAGCACATGAGGTCGGTTGTGCTGATACTGCACTCTGTGCTCTTTTGCACAGATCCAGGTCTTGGACAACAGCAGTAGTGCAGGAGTAGGCCTTCAGTCCAGCGAGATACTGAGGTAGCCCTGCAAGCGTCCATAGGCCCTGTGTCTCCTCTATCTATTATTTCAGTCTGTTATCTCATTGTACTCGAGACAAACAGTTGTGTTTGCTTTCAGACGATTGTATTTAATACTCTTAGTAGTTCGTGAGTATTGTGACACCAGTCTTGGGTAGAGGCTTATGTTGAATTTTCTGCATTTCTAGTTAGTTATTTTACAATTTAAGACTTCCGCTTTATTATTAAATTCCATTGTTTGCATGCGATTGCTGAAAATTGTTAAATGAGGTAACATGTTAATGAAAAAGTTAATTAAGGTTTGGCTTGCCTAGCTTCCACTAGTAGGCACCATCACAACTCCCGAGGGTGGGAAATCCGGGTCGTGACATGTATGCTATAACTTATGTGCAAGAATATATGTATATGTATATGTATATTTTTGGTTGTCTTTAATGTCCAAGCTTCTCATTCATTTTCTTAAATCATTACTTACTATAAAACTGAAAGTCTAAAATAATTCTATGATCTTGCACGAATTACTTAGTTGTCTATTATTTTTGCAGGGTCTTAATTCCAGTCTAGTAGATTGTCTCGACTTTCACCTATTGGCATCATTCTAAACTTCTACTAATCTTTTTGCGTTTTTGCTCTCCAACCACAGGTATAAAGAACCTTCTGACTTTCTGGTATTCACCTGCACTAGCATGAACTTCATCCTAATGGAATCAATTGGAAAGGTGTCCCAAAAGAGATAAAAGAATTTTACTTTGGAGAATCAAGGTATGACATTTCATCAAATTGATTTTTCATAGTATATTAACTTTTATAGATAGTATACTAATATTATTACTTTATAAAATTATTTCAGAAGGCATTCTATTGGGATTCTTTGATTGATAGAGAAGTGAAGCGCCTATGGGGAAGTAAGGCAACAAGAAGGTACTGTGATTTTATATGCAAAATAAAAAAAGAGAAGGATGTAGTTCAACCAGATTTTCTTCCAAAAGATATGTGGGACAATTGGATGGAACTATGGAAGGATCCTAAGTGTGTCAAAAAATCATAAATAAATGCAAAAAATCGTTGTGGCGGTGGGACTGCACTCGCCATTGGGACTCGCACGGGCGGCTCTGTCACCATTGGGGAACATCGCAGGAGACTTCTAAGTATATTCTTCGTAAGGGGTAATCACTAGAATTCAGTACACATATTTTAGCTTCTTAATAGGTTGAGTGGAACGGAGTAGCAGTAACTTACTATTAGTAAGTAGTAATATTTTCTAAGTTTTGTTGCTCTATGATAGATGCTTTGATATTTGATATTGATATTTCCAAAGCAACCACTCTTAGCACTAAGAGTTCATCGTCAATCACATTATGGATGACGAATCGATTTCAGGTTCTGTATCTATCTCTTAGTGGGTACATAGAACATACATTTACAAATATTCAATGTATACTCTGTCTTCAAGTGTTGTCTTTTAAGTTTTATTCTGTATATTGGAATTAAGTTCTGTTAATTTAGATTTTCACAAGATTGGAAGCTTTCTGGTTTATCTAACTCTGAACTAATTGATATAGCTCATGTAAACAAGGATTCATTTAGACGCAGTTTGTTAATGCATGCCCAAATTGAAAGCTGACACCCGACTTCCCTGTCTTGAATGAAATTAGTAGTAATTTCATTTGTTAGTTGTTGTGACAATCAATAGTAATTGCATTTGTTAGAAATTAGCCTTCCTTCTTCACAAGATTCCAGCAAAGACAAGTGGTAAGATTGACCATCTCTGGCTGAGGAAAGGACAAGAAAAATATTATGATTTGTTGTAGCAATGGTTTACTAAACCTGCAATGCAAAAAAATTTTAAGAACTAGGAGAGCATGATATAGTTTATGGGAAAAAGTTGCCATAGTTTCAAAAAATTGCTAGTATCTTTACTTTTAACAATTGGAAGGTGGAGTGACAGTTCAGTTTTGAAGAGAACATGGATACAAAATGCAGTTATAGGAATTCTGTTGTTTGTTGTTGTGATGTATGCAAATAACAGAAGTATATTTAGCAAATATTTTCATAGCAAGAATTGAGAAACTAAGTTAACAAGTTCACGTGCTAGCAAATATTTTCATAGCAATATTGAGTAATTACAGTGAATAGTTAGTTGGAATCAGGTGAGAAAGTTAAAGTTACTTGATTTGGCTACATTTTACTGTCTGTCATCGATCAATACCTTGATTGCGAAGTCAATTTGGTTAATCTTATTGTCTATCATTTATAAAGTTACTTTACCATGAGATATCCAAATCTTTGGTGAATTCAATACACCCATATATTAGAGTTGTCGATTGGGAGTTTTGTTTCATTATGCTTTGTCAGCTAGTTCCAGTTGTTGTCTTCTTTGCCTGCATACTTTGCTACAATAGTGTAAGTTTATTCTCTCATGGATTTTCTAGAGAGTATCATCTATAATGTTATACTCCCCTTTCTTACCAAAAAAGAATAGCAGTTGCAACTCCTCTGTAATATATTGGAGCAAGACTGTGGTATCTCTCTTGGCCTGTTGTTCCCATATTTCAAATTTTACAGTAGCATCATTTACTGCTACTGTTTGCGAGAAAAATGCTGCACCTATCAAAGGAAATTAAGTTCTTTATTTTTTGTATAGGCTATTGAAAAGGATCGAGATCCAACACCAAGTGAGCTACACTTGCACGTCCATACGCATGGTCATAATGAAAAATCTTTTGTTAGTGAGCGATCCCGACTTGTACATGTAAGTCCAAAATCCTATAATTTTATTGACTTTGTATATGACATAAACGTCCCACTTGAACTACTTGTTTAGCACCTATTTCAGTCCTAAAGATAATTTTTGCTAACTTTTGTTTGAATGAACAACTTAGTAGTTAATATTTATGCTTTTATTGTTTCTTTTCCCCTAATGTCCATAGTCATCATTAATGAATTTCACTAATTATTATTGTATTTACAGGAAAAATATCAGCAAATATTACAGCTACAAACACAAACTCAACTTATATTGATCAATCTTTAGCATTTTATCAAGCCGCGAGAGGGAAAAAGAAGAGAAGAATATATGGTCTTGGATCTCAAGCAAAATATTTCGTGCCTCTTCTGGATCTGATGCTTCTTCATCAGCAGCACCTTCATCAGCACCGATGGCGAATTTGGATGAGTTAGTGAAGCAATTGATTCCTGCATTGACTGATCATACGATTCCTGTACTGACTGATCACATGCTTCCTGTGTTGGCTGAGCGAGGAAGAGGACCGATAGCTTCACCATCACATGTGCAAGATAATCATACCGATCACCCATCAGCTATGGCACCCCCAGTTCCTCCTCCTACTAATATTAACGAGGTTCATGTATCGCTTTCTGATGATGATCTTCACTCTCCAGTCTCTCAGTTATTAACAATTTTTATTTGAACTTTATTTTGGTATTGGAGATGTTTGGTATTAACGAGGTTCATGCATTGCTTTTTGATGACGACCTTCACTCTCCAGTCTCTCAGTAATTAACTATTTTTGTTTGAACTTTATTTTATTATTTTAAATGTTTTAATCTTAATTATACATTTGCATTTTGGTATCTATTTTGGATCTTGTAGAATATTAATTTCTATGAATTTCAGTTATTATTAAGAGTATCTTATATATGCTTGAACACTATGTTTTTTATTAAATAAAATAAGAAAAATATAATTTGCGACTGATTTTCTTCGTAGTTATAACTAATATAGAATAACAGGGTGCGACAGATTTGCGACAAAGATTTTCGTCGCCAAAATAAAGGAAAATATGTCTCAATAATATTAGCGACTGAATAGCGGTAGAAAATATTCCTCGCCAATTAAATTCGGCGACGAAATGACTTGTCGATTTGGCGACAAAATTGATGATACTTGTGACGGATATGTGTTGTCGCTAAGAGTAGCAACAGATGCCAACCGTAGCTAATTCGTCCCTAACTTAGCAACATATTCAATTTTTTTCATTAGTAAAGGGTTAGCTACGAGCAAATTAGCGACAGACACAAATCTGTCGCTATTCCGTCACTAAACAGGTTTAGCGACGAAAATATACTATTTAGCAACGGAATTCGTCTGTTGCTAAAGTCAGTCTTTTTTTGTAGTGTGCATGACACTACATTAAAAAGGATTTTCACTCCAACATGTAACGAAACACAACAATAGCCCCATATATTAAGGAAGATTAAACAATAATTACGACCTAACCCAGCCTTCCCCTAAAAATCATAAACAGAGCAAAAGCCCCATATATTGAGGGAAATGAAGAACAATAAAGACAAAATATGAAGAACAAATGAAGAAACTTACACCACAAACTTCGATAACAACTGTACAGATGAAAATCCCAGCAACGACGACGCAGAAGAGAGGAGAGACTCACTGTTGTTCGATACTTTCTAAGCCTAAGTACGGGGGTAATTGTAAAATGAGTGAAAATGTTGGTTTGGGGGGTAAATAATCTTTTCCCATTTTTTTTATCCTATGTGGTCATAATAAGTGACTTGGAGCCTACGTGGTTTCATTTTATTGAAGCAGTGTCCTACGCGTAGGAGATTGTATTACACTGTCACGACCCAATTTACCCTCCGAAAGGTATCATGACGGCACCTAGTCTCTATAACTAGGTAAGACTAGAAATTTGCGGAGAACAACAAAATCAATAAAATAAGACAAAAAGGATATCAACTAGATATAAGGTAGTTGCTCAGCATATACAGTTTGTACTTCCCAAAACCCGGAATGTCACCAACATCACAAGCTAAACTCTATGGTTCAATATACAAAATTGGAAATGAAAGTGAAATCTCATATACGAACTATAACTATGCTAAGATAGGAGGGGGACTCAGAAGCTCTGCGGACACTGCAGAAATACCTCAAAGTCTCCCAAAGATCTGCTACTCTACTGACTCCGGAACGGTGCACTGGTACCTGGATCTGCACATGAGAAAAACATGCGTAGAAGGGCGTGAGTACTCCACATTCGGTACCCAGTAAGTGTCAAGCCTAACCCCAGTCAAGTAGTGACGAGGTCAGGTTGCAGCTCTACTGAGTTTGCAAAAATAAACAGATATAATTAACAGTTAAGTAAACCAGTAATAATTAACAGGAAGTAAAGTGAACCGGAAAGAACGAAGTAATAAATCTCAGTTCTGCACAGCATATAAATCAGTAGATAATCGCACAATGCAATACAGAGGAAAGTCTCAGGTCTCGGCCCGCATTCCCAATGTAAATATGCAATGCAATGCAAGGGAAAGTCTCAGGTCATAGACCGCATTCCCAATGTAATTATGAAATGCAATGCAAGGGAAAGTCTCAGATGATAGCCTGCAATCCCAATGTAAATATGCAATGCAATGCAAGGGAAAATCTCAGGTCATAGCCTGTGGTCCCAATGTAAATATGCAATGTAATGCAAGGGAAAGTCTCAGGTCATAGCCCGCAGTCCCAATGTAAATATGTAATGCAAGATGTATATCAGATATAGCGTAATTCAAAATTTTGGGAAAACAGTTAGCAAATATAGAGGAAGGTACTTAACCCAGTTTCAAATAATAGTAACGAGTGAAAAATCAGGTAAAAATCATTGGACTTGATAAAATCTTAAGTCGCTACTCAGTTAAACCAATAACAGAAATAATAGGAATTGAAGATGAAGTATATCATAAAAGGAAACAATGGATTTAGTGAGAATATCCCGTGCACGTAAAATTCACCTCACGTACACGGGGTTCTTATGTCAAAAATCAGCTATAGATGCCTAAGGGAATTTCTCCAACATAGAGTTAGGCAAGCCACTTATCTCAACTGTGCTAATCAACCAATAATCACGCTCTTGCCATGAGTATCCAACTCCGGGTGGCCCAAATCTATTCAATTCGATGGCATAATGTAAATATCATTTCAAGAAATAAAAATAACTAATTAATTCGAATCTAACACGCGAAATTAGGAATTTTGATCAAAACGCCCCTCGGGCCCACGTCTCGGAGTCGGGTAAAAGTTATATTTTTCGGGCACCCATTCACTCACGAACTCACTCGACCAGAAACATCGAAATCCGATGCCAAAAACCCCTTAAATTCTCAGAATTTCGGTTTGGGGAAGTTTCATCAAGTTCCCATGGTTTTTGCCCCATTTTGTTAATTAAACTAAAGAAAATAACGGGGATTAATGGTCTAACAATGAATTAGGATTAGAAAACGTTACCTATGATCCTTCTCTTCAAAACCCACTGAAAATCGCCAATTCCCGAGCTCTCAAATGATTTTAGACTTATGAAATTCAACCCTCGAATTTTTGGAATAAACACACAGGCATCTAGCACCTACGGTCCCGATCACCGTGCCTGCGATATCGCACCTGCGGAAAAAGCATCGCAGGTGCAGAATTCACTTAAGTCCACTAGGGCCGCACCTGTGGTCGTTTGGTCGCGCATGTGGTTCCGCACCTGCGGAACCCAGGTCGCAACTGCGACCACTGGGCAATCCCCCCACCATCGCACCTGCGATCAGCCCTATCGCGCCTGCGTGTCCGCACCTGGGGGAAAACCTTCGCAGGTGCAAAACACCAGAAGAAAATCCGGTTCAGCAATTTGATAAGTTCCAAATTCTCCCGTTAAGCATCCGAAACAACTCCAAGGCCCTCAGGACCTCAACCAAAACCACCAACCAACCCTAATACCTTATTCGAACTAGGTCGAGCCTTAAAAACACGTCTCATAACATCAAAATCATCGATTATGCATAGATTCAAGCCTAGGAACTTAGAAAAATTCTAGAATTCACATCCGACGCCGAAACACGTCTAAACTCATCCGAATGACCTCAAATTTTGCACACACGTCATAAACGATATTACGGAACTGCTGTCTCTTCCGGAAATCCATTCCGAGTCCGATATTAAAATCTCACCTATCGGCCGAATTCGCCGAAATTCTAACTTTCGCCAATTCAAGCCTAAATCCACACACATTCTGAGTACGCTCTTAACCCCGAAATCACCCAACGGAGCTAACGGAATCGACGAAATCCCATTCCGGATCCGTCTTCACACAGCTCTAGCTACGGCCAGATTTCTAAAGCTAAGATCCATATTTATGGACTATGTGTCCAAAATCACCCCGGATTTCATCACTCAACGCACCGACAGGTTTCAATAACATAAATAGACATGGGAGAAACGGTAAATAGGGGATTGGGGCGTTAATTCTTATAACGACGGGTCGGGTCGTTACATACACGCACTTGCAGCCTCCTATCATAAGCGTTTATTATTCACGGTTTGAATGAGTATAAGTGATCAATTGGCAAATATCTAAATTTGGAGACCGGCATGACAAAGTATCACAAATATAGATGTCATTTAGGCCATTTTACCCCAAAAATAAGATAATGTTTAAAGTTACAAATATCAAAAGTCTCATGACCAAACAAATGTTATGAGGTGTTATTACTATAAATATCATAAAGTCTTTCTTTTTCTCTCTACTCCTCTCTCTATAGGCATTTGTATATATACTAGTATCATCATTTTTACTTGTAAAGACTCCATCCTCATCTGATCTCCTTTCAAGATGAAGAGAAGTAGAAATAATAAAAATGCATTTTCACTCCAGCTTCAACGGATCAACCCTACAATCAGAGGCGAACTTAGGATTTGAGCACAACGGGGGCACACCTGTGTGCTTATCTAGCGATAAAATTCGTCGTGCAACTCTTGAAAAACTTAATGATTATAATGATATATCATCCAAGTATAAACAAAAAGAAGTTCTAAAGAAAAAGAAAGAACCAAACAGAGAGAGAAATTTCTTCGCAAAATAGGTGCTATGGAATGTGAATGTGTTTGATTAAGCATGTTTGAACTTTAAAATTTCTAGTTTTTAATTAAAAAAAAAAAAGAAGGCATGTGATCAAAAGAGCGTTCAAACTTTAAATTATCAAAAACTTACTACAGAAATTAAGATTAAGTGTATGTTAATTGTCAAAGAATTAAAGAAGAGTCAAACCAGAGAATTGAAGAAGAGTCTCAAACTCTTAGTTGTCATTGTCGAGTCAGTGTCAAAGTAATTGTTGAAGAAAGTTGTGCCAGAAGAATTCATATTTTTTTATTTATGAAGCGATACGATGCAATTTGAGGTAAATTTAAGGGAAGGATTTGAAAATAAATAAAATAAATTAAACTGACTATTATATATTAGTAGTAAACTATAATTATATTCAAAACAAGATAAAAATAAAATAGTTTGCTATTAAATATAAATTATGTTGTATTCAAAGAACTAAAATAGAAAGGAGGAGAAAAAATAACTAAAATAGGAAGGAGGAGAAAAAAGAACTAAAATGAAAAGGAGGAGAAAAAAGAATTAAAATAGGAAAAAAGAAAACTAAAATAGAAAGAGTAGAAAAAATAAGTAAAATGAAAAAGAGAAGGAGAAGTTGGGTCTCGATCCCTCAGTCCAACAATGATTGGAACTTAAGTAGCCCAAATAAGCACTTCTGTCATTCAATTTTTTAGTTTCTGAGGTCACAAGTAAAATATTTAAAGGGTCCCGTATATATATACAAATATATATAACATATATATACTGAGTTTTTACCGAGGTTGTAGGTCTGCCTATGCCTACAACCGCCACCCCCGCCCCCACACTCACCGTAAATTTCCACAAACATCCTCAGCCCACGTAGGTTATCCCCGTTCCCATCTCTAATATCCCCAAAAATGTCTTACATACCACACTCACGTTGTAGATCCCAACCAGTGCTGCTCCGCCGTGGTGCAATCCATCTCCGCCCCGATTGACGCAGTGTGGTCCCTAGTCCGCCGTTTCGACAACCCGCAAGCGTACAAGCATTTCCTCAAGAGCTGCCACATCATCGGCGGCAATGGAAACGTCGGCACATTGAGGGAAGTTCGCGTAATTTCAGGCCTTCCCGCCGCTTCTAGTATGGAGAGGCTGGAGATTTTAGACGATGAGAAGCACATCATCAGTTTCAGCGTAGTCGGCGGATAGGTTGAATAATTACCGGTCGGTGACGACGTTGCACCCATCGTCAACGGCGGCGGATGATAACGGGACGGTGGTGGTGGAGTCGTACGTGGTGGATATTCCACAAGGGAATACTAAGGAAGAAACGTGTGTATTTGTTGATACAATCGTACGTTGCAATTTGCAATCGCTAGCACAGATCGCAGAGAACATGGCGACAAGCAAAAGTAAATCAAAATGACTAATTAATCCCCTTAGAATTTGTATATTTCATTTAGTCCCCCAGATTTTGTTTTTTAAAGTTTTTGTTGTGCAATATATATATATATATATTTAGGGATGATAGTTAGAGTTTTCAATGTTGTAAATCATGAAGACCGAGAATGAATGTTTCATAGATTGATAGATATTTAAGCTTTTGTTTGCTTAGGAGGTTTTAACTTAAGTTGCCTTCCGAGTTGATAGCTTTGGTGCTTTTGTAGCCAGTATACACCGTTACAGTACTCTTTAACTGAATTGATGTCGCGAAGAGCTCTAATTTGCAAAAATCGTGCTTCACATGGTCAAAGATATATCTATCAATCTACAAATTGTAGAGGTTTTCGAGCCGTAGCCACCAAGGAGGATATACTACGTATACGGTACACTACTGATCTTTATTTTCTTGTTAGGGTTTTGGAGGATAAAACAATTACACTAAAATCGTTTGCGAATGTAGTCCTATAGCAACTAGAATTAAACCCATAACTTTCAATACGGAGTATATATTTATGTATAAAAATTCACTGAAATCGCAATAATTGTCGATATGATCACTCATAACTTTAAGCATATAATGAGTACAATATTAAGAACCTTAAAGTTTGAACCCGTAGAATTTAAATCCTGGATGTGCCTCTAATATGGGTTGGTAGGCTCGTGGATCAATGGCCGATCAAGATTGAGACTAGCCGTGATCGAGACCAAAGTAAGAAAGAAATCGAGCGAGATCGAATGAAGCCTGCCAGGTCGAATAACAGAAACTGAGATAGCTGTGATCGGGCAAGGATCATGGCGGATGTTTCGGCACATATCAAGTCAGACCGGTTATTTAGCCCATCATGGGATTTACTTCCGTAATTAGAGCTGTACCATAAATAGGATTCCTCTACTATATAAAGAGGGTTCTAAATCATCTTGTATCCATCTGACATTGTTCTCGCGTATCAAAGTAATACAACACTTTCTCTTTAGCTTATACTCTCTTGTTCATCAACTTGTCATATTTTTTACTGTTCTTGCACCAACTAGTTCGAGGGCATCCAAGCTCGAGGGCTGAATGACGTTGTAACACTGGTTTGCTTTATCTTATTGTCAGTTTCCATTAATCTTCATATTCATCAATTAGTATTGGATGAAATCACGTGTCCTTAAAACCACATTATAAGTTTAATTGTTATCTAGTTTTTAGGGTAAACAGTTTGGCGCATATCGTGGGGCTAAGGATAGTAGTGATTGCCTGATATTAATTCTCGTAACACACACTGCTTTACGCTTGTTCTCGTGAATGTCTTTGATTTCAGGAATTAACATGTCAAACTCTCAAGTAGCACCCACTCACACGGATAACGGCCTTGGTCTCCATGGCCAGAATGAAAAGGCCGCTGTCCCGGGAAACAGAGTTCCTCCAGTCAACCCTGACGGATTGCCGACCGTAGACCCAGTGGATGTTAGCTCCCGCATTGCCTTTAATGGGATTTTGGCGTCGATCCTGAGAATAGCATCCGTAGGGATGCTCGAGCAGCCGATCAAAATGCACAGAGCGGTGAAGAAGGAGGAATTAGCCTTCGAATGATATTCGAGATGTTGTAGACCCAACAAGCTGCGATAATGCAACTTGAAAATAAGAATCGAGCACCAAGCAGAATTGAGCTCGAAACATCACAAGAAGTTGTTCATAGAGCTGAACCTGTACCAGAGAAGTCGAACGCCAGTTAATCGCGGACTGACCCCACCATTATGAAGATGATCAAAGAACTCACAAAAAGGATCGAATCGAGAGAAGAAGATTGAGGAAAACGACAAAAAGGTAGAAGAGTACAACTCCTAAGTTGATCGAATTCCGGGGGCACCACCGATATTGAAAGGACTAGATTCTAAAAAGTGCAAAGACCCTTACCCCCTAGTGCGGCTCTGAAGCCAATCCCCAAGAAGTTCCGTATGCCGAGATTCCCAAATATAACAGGACGACCAATCCGAATGAACGCGCCACCTCGTATACGTGCTCCATCAAAGGAAATGACTTGGAAGATGACGAAATTGAATCCGTACTGCTGAAGAAGTTCGGGGAGACTCTATCGAAGGGTGCCTTAATATGGTATCATAACTTGCCCCCTAATTATATTGATTTGTTTGCTATGCTTGCAGATTCTTTTGTAAAGGCACACGTCAGAGCCATTAAAGTTGCAACGAGGAAGTAGGACCTTTTCAAGGTAAGGCAGAAAGATAACGAGATGCTCAGGGAATTCGTATCTCGGTTCCAAGCGGAGAGAATGGATTTGCCTCCGGTCACCGATGACTAGGCTGTTCAAGCTTTCACTCAAGGTCTCAACAATCAGAGTCCATAGCTTCACATCAGTTGAAGCAAAGTTTAATCGAGTACCCAACTGTCAATTGGGCCGACGTGCATAATCGATATCAGTCGAAGATCAAGGTCGAGGATGATCAACTGGGGACTCCTTCGAGGTCCGTTTATCCTAGCAGGACCATGGATATGATCAAAAGGGACATCGATCGAGAGTCGAGGTTGAATAGAGATCGATATCAACCGTACAACGGAGACCGTAGAGGCAGTGGGTCTGGGCGAAGATTCGCACGAAATTATTGAGGTCAAAATTCACGGGGGCTTGATGTTGAGGAAGATCACATTAAATACCCAAAATCCGAATGAAGGTATGACCCTATTCCAATTCTTTCTATTTATTTTTTTACTAACACTGGCAGGCTATTGACAATGATCGGCACGAAGCTTTGGATCTTAAAACACGCATTGTACTCTTTTTTCCCTTAGACCTGTTTTTGTCCCAAATGGGTTTTTCCGACAAGATTTTAACGAGACAACCAGTGTTCGTGCAACTTATAGCAATTAAACAGTATCCGAGGTTCCCTACAATAAGCCTCGAGTACTGGGGGACATTAACCTCGAATGTCTACTTTGTTTCACGGAAAGTACTTTGTGACATCAGGGTCTCGATAGGAAAATGTTGTAAGGGTCAAAATGTCAAATGAACCGTGACCATATAGGTTACTCGAGCCCTAACATCAAACATGCACGCATATATAATCATCTATTGAGGAGTATTTTTCCTTGCCGATATCTCATGCCTTTAGAAAACTCTCCTACTTCATACTCTTGATCTATTGTGTAAACATGCTTAAGGGCCGATCATGACGGAAGTTCGAACAGCTAACCCCACGCTTGAGGACTGCCGTCCAAAAAACAAACGAAATCGAGCTACTAAAATTTCGAGACCATTAGACCTTAAAGGTGGCCCTCGATTTTACAGGCCACAATCACCCCACTCGGGGACTGACACTTCGGGAAAGCTCGAGGTGAAACAGAAAATAAGCCCTAAGGGAAAGTTCCGAACTAAAGAGGCTATGGCCAAGTTAACGCGGATCGGAGACGTCCGAAATCCGTAACAAATACAAAGGCCTAAGGGCTACTTCTATTTCGAGTTCGAGCAAGTCCTCACTCGATCATAAAAGCCCAAGGGATATAACCCGAGTTCGAGCAAACTCTCACTCGCTGACTATCTATAAAGCCTAAGGGCTAACTTCGCTTCAAGTTCGAGCAAGTCCTCACTCATAAAATCCCAAGGGCTATCTTAACTCGAGTTCGAGTAAACTCTCACTCGGGGACTATCTATAAAGTCTAAGGGTTAACTTTGCTTCGAGTTCGAGCAAATCCTCACTCGACTATAGAGCCTAAGGGCTAACTTCACTTAGAGTTCGAGCAAGTCCTCACTCGATCATAAAAGCCCAAGAGCTATCTTAACCCGAGTTCGAGAAAACTCTCACTCGGGGACTATCTGTAAAGCCTAAGGACTAACTTCACTTCGAGTTAGAGAAAGTCCTCACTCGATCATAAAAGTCCAAGGGCTATCTTAACCTGAGTTCGAGCAAACTCTCACTCGGGGACTATCTGTAAAGCCTAAGGGCTAACTTCACTTCGAGTTCGAGCAAGTCCTCACTCGATCATAAAAGCCCAAGGACTCTCTTAACCCGACTTCGAGCAAACTTTCACTCGGGAATATCTATAAAGCCTAAGGGTTAACTTTACTACAAGTTCGAGAAAATCCTCACTCGACTGTTAAGCCTAAGAGCTACTCAAACTCTAGTTCAAAATTCGGGGTCCATCGATCTCAGTCGAAAGATCAAAGCCCCGAGCATGGATTTTTTCAAGGGTTTCCCTCCGAGACTGACACTTAGCGCGCTCGGCAACCTCCTTTGCCCGAACTTGAGCAGTTTCCTTTTGAGAAACGATTTTAGATGTTTTGGCCATTTTTTTTTTGAGCAAGGAAGAATAAAAATTTGAATACTTGGTGCTTTGAGAAGAACAAGCAAAGGAACTCTGACTCAATTCGTTTCTTTTCATTACACTTGATGCGAGACTAAATTGCATAGTTTAACATGTGATATACCTTACATTTTATGCGCATTAATGATAAAATTACACTTGTTATGTGCTTAATGGAGTTTATT
>ML433581.1:27028-51056 GCA_005239525.1 Nicotiana knightiana
GCTACAAAACTCAAGCACAACTGAGGTGTGATACATAATCTGAATCTCAGGAGCTATCCTTCTCACATAACATCATCACTACGCGGGAACTCAACACATAGGAAAATATCAAGCCGTTTCCCAACTCACACGGCACAACAGAATATTACATGAGATGAACGAAGTCGAAACAACATCTGCTGTTCTAATACCTTTCCATGAAAAGCGCTATACCGAAATAAACACGCCTGACTCATACGGAGCCCATAATCATTTTCTTTAAATCCACCCACAAACATCGAGTCTACCTTGATCGCATTGAACTAGGCTAATAGCTTTACCTGGGTCCATATTAACCCACTTCCTCTCATAATACACAAGAACGACCATCATAGCCGAGACAAACACCCCACACCCCACAACCGAATGAACTGAACGCCTTCCAGGCATAAATCCTCAAATAAGCAACATTACACTCTTTTATACTCAGTCCAAATCTTCAACCCATTAAGTGACTACATGTCACACTCATACGATCATCCCGTGGTCACGCTACCACGACCTTCCACACAAGGTAGCAAGTCTGCACATCCACTACTGGCCACACTAACGCTGTAAAAACAAATCAAGAACCCATAACTAGGATGCAAAGCCTCTTTCACCAAACACCGATCTCTAGTGACACTGAAGACAACGCCAACTCACTCTAAACATTCAAATCCCTTTTCTTTCTCATCCGAGCTCATGACATCCTTGTCAACACCGAACCGCAACCTCAATCCTTACTTCCAGATTTCATACCGCTTACCGCACCTAACATGCCAATATGAGATAGCACAAGAATTCCATCATGACTTCTGAACCACTAATAGGGTGAACACTTCATCACATAGAAACCTTTTTCTTACCTCAATTCAAGACGCACTCACCGCAGGAATAATGATAACCCCAATCAACACATAGCAACTCAATTTCTAACTCACCTTGAGTGACTCCATTCCACGAGACCATTTTGTTTCCAGACCCATGAACCGTTTCATGCCCTCCTTGCACGCATATTCACATCTTTGACTGGTATACCCATTCCGATAACCCTTCCAGGAACCCGAAGTCATTTTCTCCTTTTTATGAACCCCAATGCTACTCTACACGCCGAAGATAACGTAGATAACTCCAACCATTTTCTCTTGCCCATGATTCTGCTGTAAAAGCTCGATTCTCAACCATACCGTGGGCTTGAAGACACCACCTTTTATGTAACGACCCGACCGGTTGATTTGCGTGTTCGGACCCCGTTCCCCTAAATAAGACTTCTCGTAGCGGCTTTCAATGCTTCGTGACTTGCGGGGACGGGTGGTTCAGGATTCGAAGATGTATAGAGTAAGATAGGAACAATTGGTTCCTTAAAATTGGCTTTTAAGGCCAAGTTTGACTTCGGTTAACACTCGGAGTAAACGAGCTCAGAATCAAGTTTTGCCGATTCCAGTAGCTTGGTATGATGATTTCGGACTTGCACGTATGTCCGGAATGGGTTTTGGATGACCCGGGAGCGTTTCGACGCCAAATAGCAAAATAGAGTTTCCTTAAGTTCATAATTTGGGTTGGAACATGTTTTTGAGTTATCGAGGTCCGAACATAATTCCGAGACCGGAAATAGGTCCGTTATGTCATTTATGACTTGCCTGCTAAATTTTGTGTCATTCCTAGTATAGGTCGCTTCGGCGCATTGAAACCAAATTCTAGAACTTCAAATTTCTTTAGTTTGATTCTAGGGGTTTTGAGGAGTGATTTTGGGTTTTAGCATGGTTTTGGGTGTTCCGAAGGCTCGAGCAAGTCCGTGATATGATTTAGGACTTGTTGGTATAAGTGCATGGGGGTTCGGGTGGCCCAGGTGCCTCTCGGACACCAAGCGGGGCCAAAAACTAGCAGTCTCAGCTGCTGGTGCACCAGGTCTGGTGTGACTGCAGGTGCGGTTGCCCAGATCTCAGGTGCGATACCGCTCCTGCGGTCGAGGCTTCGCAGGTGCAACTCCCAGGGGAAAATCCTACCATCGCAGGTGCAGACCTTTCTCCGCAGGAGCGGGTCTGCTGGTGCGGAAAACCAACCGCATGTGCGATCCCCAGGCTTCTTGCCAAAGTCTGCAGGTGCGACCAATGGCTCGCAGGTGTGGGACCGCAGGCGCGGTCATCGAGCCGAAGGTGCGAAATCACTGGAGGCAGTAAGCCCATTTAAGTCAGGACTTAACCATTTTTCACCACTTTCTTCTCCTCCATTGACGATTTTGAGAGTTTTCAAGAGGTTGTTCGGCCTAGCTACAAAAAGGTAAGTAATTTCCATTTAAATGTTAGATTTTTACACTAAATCTTAGGTAGATTAACACCTAATTAGTGGAAATCAAAGGGGTTAGGATGAAAACCTAGGGTTGATGGATTTTAAGGAATTTCACCACTTTTCTACCATGAAATCATGTAAAAATTATATATTAATGACCCTTAGGCTATGGGTGAGTATTTTCTTCAAATATTTCCTGAATCCGAGCATGTGGGCCCGGGGGTGTATCTTGGGATATCTTCAAGAAAGATGAATAGGCTAAGCTAGTAAGAGAATTTCATACTTTTGAGTATATATTGACTTATTTATATAGTATTTGACTAGTTTCGAGTCCTCGAGTGTAGAGTTTTGAGGTTCGGGCGCGTTCTTGACCTGGGAAGTAGGTTCTACGCAAGGTGAGTCTCCTTTCTAACCTTGTAAGAGGGAATTGTCCCCATAGGTAATTATAAATGATTGAATTGTCCTTATTGCGGGGGCTACGCACGCACGAAGTGACGAGAGTCTGTGCGTAGCTACTACTATGTTATGCCGGGTAGTCTTTAGGACTCACAAGCATGCTTATATGCATTATTTGTATCCCTACATGTATTTCTAGCCGATTATTATCCTTGAAACTAGCATGAGAAATGGAAGGTTATATTAAATAATGATGTTGCCTTGAACTCTATATTTCCTGAAATTCCTGATAAACTCTGTGTATGTATACGAGCAATCTTGTCGCATGTATGATCCGTAAGCGGGGTAGCCTTATATTATGTCAACCGCGTCACACGATCGATTTGCGAGCGGGGTAATAGATGCATCTATGGTTCGAGTCGTTCGACCCTTCGGCAGTGCACGTTTAAATTGTCGCGTCGCTTCGGCCGTACTCCTCGGCATACTACATGCTATGTATTTGACTGAGAGTCTTATTAATATTGTCAAATAAATTGTTCTAGGTGGTAGGGGGTTTGGACTTGTATTAACTGTTGTTATTTGACACTTGCGGTAGGTGGTAGTTCATATACATGATATTCCATGTCTACTTCATTTACGAAATTGTTAATCCTGATTAAGCCCTTTTAATTATATTATTGCTAAGGACCCTAGTGAGTATTACATCTACCTCTTGTCACTACTCCTTCGAGTTTAGATGGGATACTCACTGGGTACATATTTGTTTATATGTACTCATACTACGGTTTTGTACTTAATTGTACAGGTCCTGAGGCTGGTGCATCTGGTTATCATACCGGAGCGCGATCTTGAGAGTACTTACTGGGCTAGACTACACAGTGAGCTGCTCTTCCCGGCGTTCCTCAGCAGCACTGTGGAGTTCCTATTATTTTTAGATATTTTGTCTACCCCTTTCAGACAAATTGTATATTATTTTGTCTACTTTGTACGTTCCACTAGTCGCCTGTGGACTTGTGACACTAGGTCTTGGCACGCGTAGTTGGTTTTTCTAATATTTTTGTCTACACTACATATATTGGCATACTATATTTTGAGTTCATTTAATCAAATTGCATCACTTGACTGCTTTCTTTAAATGATTTCTAAATCAAAAACTTGTCAAACACTTAAATATTTAAATAAGTAAAGAAATCTCGCTAGTAATTGATGTTGGCTTGCCCGACTCTGGTGTTGGGCGCCATCACGATCTGAGTTGGAATTTGGGTCGTGACAACATGGTAGCAGAGCTCTAGGTTCACGTAGGTCTCACAAGTCACAGGCAAACCTAGTAGAGTCTCGCGGATCGATACTGAGACATCTGTATTTATCTTCGGGAGACTATAGGGTGTTAAGAAACCTTTCTTTATTCTTATTCTATCGTGCAGTTGCTATTCTTACTAAATCTCATTCTTCTATTCTCTCATAAATGGTGAGGACTCGGGTAGCTGATATTCCAGACCCTGGAGATGTCGCTACCCCCACCGTCCGAGGCCGTAGGGGACGAGGGCATCCCAGAGTTGCTCCATTAGCACCTCCAGAGGATTCTATCATCGAGGAGCAGGACAAGGTACCTCCAGCAGGTCCTGCCCCAGTAGATTTCATGACTGCACCGGGATTTCAGGAGATCATGGGCCGTATGATGCGGTTCATGGACACTATGACCCAGGCTGGTTTATTTCCAGCAGATCCTGCCACTTCTCATGCGGGAGGGGAGCTCAGACCCCTTCCGTCCATGCTGTAGGTCATGCAGCGGCAGTATATCAGACTCCGGATACTCTGCCCGTGGCGGAGCACAGCCAGCGGTAGCAGCACCAGAGCTCAGACCAGTTGCGGACGGCGATCCACAGAAGCTACTTGATAGATGGACTCGATTGCACCCTCCGGTCTTCGGAGGTGAGAAAGGCGAGGACTCCCAAGACTTTATTGATAGGTGCAGAGACATACTGCACAACATGAGGATTTTGGAGTCCCATGGAGTCGACTTCACTACCTTCCAGCTAGAGGGCAGGGCCCGCAGATGGTGGCAGTCATTTATCCTTGGTAGGCAAGCAGGTTCCCCTACTATCATATGGGAGTTGTTCACTCAGCTGTTCTTGGACAGGTATATTCCACCCTCCGAGAGGGAAGAGCTGCGGTACCAGTTTGAGCAGCTGGAGCAGGGGCAGATGTCAGTGACAGACTACGAGGCCAAGTTTTCAGAGTTGTCCCGCCATGCCCTTATGATTCTTCCTACTGATGCTAAGAGAGTGTGGAGGTTTGTAACTGGGATACACTGCGGTATTAGGGCCAACATGGCCCGAAAGGTGGAGATGGGTTCTCTTTACCAACTTGTGGTCGAGATAGCTCGCCGGATTGAGGGTTAACGATCGAGGAGCAGAGAGCAAGGTCAGCAGGACAAGAGAGCTAGATTTTCTGGAGATTTCATAGGTGCCCCAGCCAGGGGTAGAGGTCAGTTCGGTAGAGGCCAGCCCAGAAGGCCTCTATATTTAGCCCCCTACCACCTTCTCGTGGTGCTCTAGTGAGACCTTATTTCAGCGCCATGCCGGAGAGTACTTACCGCCCACTATCTATTCAGGGTCCCTCCGGCGGGTATTCGGGTCATCAGGGGTCTCCTAGTCCTTATTTCAGTGCTATGCGAGAGAGTTCTCATCGTCCCCCAGCTATTCAGGGTTCATCTTCAGGGCAGCAGGCCATGCCTCCAGTGAGGTGTTATGAGTGTAGGGATCCCAGGCCATTTGAGGAGGACTTGTCCCAGGCTCAGGGGCAAGGCTATTCAGCAGAGTTATTAGCCCGCAGTCCCAGCACCGACGCCCCGTCTACCTAGAGGTGGAGGACAGGCTGGTAGAGGTCGTCCAAGAGGTGGAGGCTAGACAGGGGGAGCTCATCTAGCTCCTATTCAGTCCAGCGAAGGTCAGTCTTCAGGTACTCCAGCCAGATTCTACGCCATTCCGGCCCGAGCAGATGCAGTGGCCTCAAATGCCGTGATCATAGGTATTATTTCAGTATGTGGTAGAGAGGCATCAATGCTATTTGACCCAGGATCTACTTATTCATATGTGTCAGCCTTGTTTGCTTGTTTTCTGGATGCTTCTCGTGAGTTCTAGGGTTCTCCTATATATGTATCCACTCCCGTGGGTGATTTTGTGGTGGTACACCGGATTTATCGGTCTTGCATGATCACATTCTATGGGTTCGAGACTAGAGCGGACCTCTTATTGCTCGATATGATTGATTTTGAGATTATCCTGGGCATGGATTGGCTATCCCCTCATCATGCCATCTTGGATTGCCATGCCAAGACAGTTACTTTGGCCATACCTGAGTTGCCTAGGCTGGAGTGGAGAGGTTCCTCGGTTAGCGTAGCCAGTAGAGTTATTTCCTTCTTGAGGGCTCGACATATGGTCGAGAAGTTTTGTTTTGCGTATCTTGCCTACGTGCGAGACACCACCGCCGAGTCTCCGATGATTGATTCAGTGCCCGTTGTTTGAGAGTTTGATGATGTATTCCCTTCAGACCTTCTAGGCATGCCTCCGGATCGTGATATTGATTTTTGCATTGATTTAGCTCCAGATACTCAGCCCATTTCCATTCCCCCGTACTGTATGGATCCTAAGGAGTTGAAGGAGCAGCTAGAGGAATTATTGGCTAAGGGGTTTATCAGACCGAGTGTATCACCATGGGGTGGTCCAGTTCTATTTGTGAAGAAGAAGGGTGGGTCCATGCGAATGTGTATTGATTACCGCCAGCTGAATAAGGTCACCATAAAGAAACAAGTATCCATTGCCGCACATTGATGATTTGTTCGACCAGCTGCAGGGTGCCAAGGTGTTTTATAAGATAGACTTGAGATTGGGCTATCATCAGTTGAAGATTCGGGCCTCAGATGTCCCGAAGACTGCTTTTCGCACGAGATATGGCCACTATGAGTTCCTGGTGATGTCCTTTGGCTTGACTAATGCTCCAACAACATTTATGAATTTGATGAATAGGGTGTTCAGACCGTATATTGATTCTTTTGTCATCTTCTTCATTGATGACATCTTGATTTACTCACGTAGCCTGGGAGAGCACGAGCAGCATTTGAGAGTTGTGCTCCAGGCTTTGTGAGAACAGAATCTTTATGCTAAGTTCTCCAAGTGTGAGTGTTGGTTAGATTTCGTGGCATTCTTGGTACATGTAGTATCCGAAGAGGGTATCAAGGCTGATCCTAAAGAAGATTTAGGCAGTTCGGGGTTGGCCACGTCCTACTACAACTACAGAGATCAAGAGCTTCTTGGGTCTGGAAGGCTACTATCGGCAATTTGTGGAGGACTTTTCATCTATTGCAGCCCCATTGACCAGATTGACTCAGAAGAATGTTCCATTCCGGTGGTCCGACGAGTGTGAGGCGAGCTTTCAGAAGCTCAAGACGACATTTACCTCAGCACCAGTTCTGGTATTGCCTTCCAGTTCTGGGATGTATACAGTGTATTGCGACGCTTCACGTGTTGGCTTGGGGTGTGTGTTGATGCAGGAAGGGAGAGTTATTTCTTATGCTTCACGCCAGCTGAATATTCACGAGAAGAATTATGTAGTGCACGATTTGGAGTTGGCAGCGATTGTTCATGCTCTTAAGATTTGGAGGCATTACTTGTGTAGGGTGTCTTGTGAGATTTATACAGACCACCGCAGCTTGCAGAACTTGTTCAAGTAGAGGAATCTTAATTTGAGGCAGCGCAGGTGGCTTGAGTTGCTGAAGGATTATGATATCACCATCCTTTATCATCCGGTTAAGGCGAATGTAGTAGCAGATGCTTTGAGCAAGAAGGCGGAGAGTATGGGTAGTTTGGCTTTCATTGCAGCAGAGGACCTCTAGCCTTGGACATTCAGTCCCTGGCTAATCGCTTGGTGAGGTTAGATCTTTTAGATCCTCGTCGAGTTCTTGCACATATAGTTGCTCAGTCGTCGTTATTGAGGGAGATTAAGGCTCGGCAGTATGATGATCCATGCTTGGCAGAGCTACGGGAGACAGTGGTTTAGGGTGGTTCCAAGGAGGTTACTATTGGCGAGGATGGTGTTCTGAGACTTCAGGATCGGTTGTGTGTTCCTAATGTTGATAGCTTGAGGCAGAGGATTCTAGAGGAGGCACACAGTTTGCGGTATTCTGTTCATCCTGGTGCTACGAAGATGTATCGTGATCTGAAGCAGCATTTCTGGTGGAGGCGAATGAAGAAAGACATTGTGGAGTATGTGGCTAGGTGTCCTAACTACCAACAGGTTAAATATGAGCATCAGAGGCCAGGAGGCCTACTTCAGCAGATGCCCATTTCTGAGTGGAAGTGGGAGCGCATCACTATAGACTTCGTGGTTGGGTTGCCTCGGACCTTGCGGAAGGTTGACGCGGTTTGGGTCATTGTGGATAGATTGACCAATCGACGCATTTTATTCCGGTGTGTACTACTTATACTTCTGAGAGGCTGGCCTAGATTTACATTCGAGAGATAGTCCGGTTGCATGGTGTGCCAGCGTCCATTATATCAGATCGAGGTCCTCAGTTCACCTTGCACTTCTGGAGAGCATTGCAGAGAGAGATGGGTACTCAGATAGACCTCAGCACATCATTTCATTCGCAGACTGATGGTTAGTCGGAGTGTACAGTTCAGATATTGGAGGACATGCTCAGAGCATGTGTGATTGACTTTGGAGGTCAGTGGGACCTATTCTTGCCTTTGGCCGAGTCTTCTTACAATAATAGTTATCAGTCCAGCATTGAGATGGCTCCATTTGAGGCTTTATATGGTCGGCAATGTCGTTCTCCTATCGGGTGGTTTGAGCCTGGCGAGGCTAAGTGATATCGCACGGACCTAGTGAGAGATGCCTTGGAGAAGCTGAAGTTGATTCAGGAGAGGCTCCGCATAGCAAAGTCCATACAAGAGAGCTATGCGGATTAGAGGGCATGTGACGTGTCATTTATGGAGGGAGATAAGGTTCTGCTGAAGGTTTCGCCGATGAAGGGCATTATGAGATTCGGGAAGAAGGGCAAGCTGAGCCCGAGGTTTATAGGTCCTTTTGAGGTATTGAGGGGTGTTGGAGAGGTTTCCTATGAGCTTGCTCTACCTCCCCACTTATCGGGAGTCCATCCGGTCTTTCATGTATCTATGCTCCGGAGATATCACGCCGACTTCTCTCACGTGGTTGATTTCAGCACTATTCAGTTGGATGAGAGCTTGGGCTACGAGGAGGAGCCAGTTGCCATTATTGACAGACAGGATCGCCAGTTGAGGTCCAAGAGGGTTTCTGTAGTGAATGTCCAATGGAGAGGCCAACCAGTTGAGGAGGCGACTTGGGAGACCGAGGAGGACATGCAGAGCAGATATCCACACTTATTCAACACTTCAGGTATGATTCTAGACCCATTCAAGGACGAACATTTGTTTAAGAGGCGGAGAATGTAACAAACCGACCGGTCGTTTTGCGTACTCGAAACCCGTTCCCCTAAATAAGACTTCCCGTAGCGGCTTTCAATGATTCGTGACTTGCGGGGACGGGTGGTTCGGGATTCGGAGATGTATAGAGTAAGATAGGAACAATTGGTTCCTTAAGATTGGCTTTTAAGGCCAAGTATGACTTCAGTCAAGATTCGGAGTAAATGACCTCAGAATCGAGTTTTGCCGATTTCAGTAGCTTCGTATGATGATTTCGGACTTGCACGTATATCTATAATGGGTTTTGGATGACCCGGGAGCGTTTCAACGCCAAATAGCGAAATAGAGTTTCCTTAAGTTCATAATTTGGGTTGGAACGTGTTTTTGAGTTATCGAGGTCCGAATAGAATTTCGAGATCGGGAATAGGTCCGTTATGTCATTTATGACTTGCCTACAAAATTTGGTGTCATTCCGAGTAGTATAGGTCGATTCGGCGCATTGAAACCAAATTCTAGAACTTGAAATTTCTTAAGTTTGATTCTAGGGGTTTTGAGGAATGATTTTGGGTTTTAGCATGGTTTTGGGTGTTCCGAAGGCTCGAGCAAGTCCGTGATATGATTTAGGACTTGTTGGTATAAGTGCACGGGGGTTCGGGTGAGCCCAGGTGCCTCTCGTACACCAAGCGGGGCCAAAAACCAGCAGTCTCAACTGCTGGTGCACTAGGTCTGGTGTGACCGCAGGTCCGGTTGCCCAGATCGCAGGTGCGAGACAGCTCCTGCGGTCGAGGCTTTGCAGGTGCGACTCCCTGGGGAAAATCCTACCATTGCAGGTGCAGACCTTTCTCCGCAGGAGCGGGTCTGCTGGTGCGGAAAACCAACCGCAGGTGCAATCCCCAGGCTTCTTGCCAAAGTCTGCAGGTGCGAACAATGGCTCGCGCCTGCGGGCCGCAGGTGCAAAATCACTGGAGGCAGTAACCCCATTTAAGTCGGGACTTAACCATTTTTCACAACTTTCTTCTAATCCATTGATGATTTTGAGAGCTTTCAAGAGGGTGTTCGTCCTAGCTACAAAAAGGTAAGTAAATTCAATTTAAATGTTAGATTTTTACACTAAATCTTAGGTAGATTAACACCTAATTAGTAGAAATCCAGGGGTTAGGGTGAAAACTTAGGGTTGATGGATTTTAGAGAATTTCACCACTTTTCTACCATGAAATCATGTAAAAACTATATATTAATGACCCTTAGGCTATGGGTGAGTATTTTCTTCAAATATTTCCAGAATCCGAGCATGTGGGCCCGGGGGTGTATCTTGGGATATCTTCAAGAAAGATGAATAGGCTAAGCTAGTAAGAGAATTTCATACTTTTGAGTATATATTGACTTATTTATATATATTTGACTAGTTTCGAGTCCTCGAGTGTAGAATTTGGAAGTTCGGGCGCGTTCTTGACCCGAGAAGTAGGTTCTACGCTAGGTGAGTCTCCTTTCTAACCTTGTAAGAGGGAATTGTCGCTACGCACGCACGAAGTGACGAGAGTCCGTGCGTAGCTACTACTATGTTATGCCGGGTAGTCTTTAGGACTCACAAGCATGCTTATATGCCTTATTTGTATCCCTGCATGTATTTCTCGCCGATTATTATCCTTGAAACTAGCATGAATAAATGGAGGGTTATATTAAATATTGATGTTGCCTTGAACTCTATATTTCCTGAAATTCCTGATAAACCCTATGTATACAAGCAGCCGTGTCGCACGTATGATCCGTGAGCAGGGTAGCCTTATATTATGTCAACCGCGTCACACGATCGATTTGCGAGCGTGGTAATAGATGCATCTATGGTTCGAGCCATTCGACCCTTTGGCAGTGCACATTTAAATTGTCGCGTCGCTTCGGCCGTACGCCTCGACATACTATATGCTATGTATTTGACTGAGAGTCTTGTTAATATTGTCAAATGAATTGTTCTAGGTGGTAGGGGGTTTGGACTTGTATTAACTGTTGTTATTTGACACTTGCGGTAGGTGGTAGTTCATATACATGATATTCTATGTCTACTTGATTTACGAAATTATTAATCCTGATTAAACCTGTTTAATTATATTATTGCTAAGGACCCTAGTGAGTATTACGTCTACCTTTCGTCACTACTTCTTCGAGTTTAGACGGGATACTCACTGAGTACATATTTGTTTATATGTACTCATGCTACGCTTCTGTACTTAATTGTACAGGTCCTGAGGCTGGTGCATCTGGTTATCATACCGGAGCACGATCTTGAGAGTACTTACTGGGTTAGACTACACGGTGAGCTGCTCTTCCCGGCGTTCCTCAGCAGCACCGTGGAGTTCCTATTATTTTTGTATATTTTGTCTACCCCTTTCAGACAAATTGTATATTATTTTGTCTACTTTGTACGTTCCACTAGTCGCCTGTGGACTTGTGACACTAGGTCTTGGCACGCGTAGTTGGTTTTTCTAATATTTTTTGCTACACTACACATATTGGCATACGATCTTTTGAGTTCATTTAATCAAATTGCATCACCTTTACTCCTTTCTTTAAATGATTTCTAAATCAAAATCTTGTCAAGCACTTAAATATTTAAATAAGTAAAGAAATATCGCTAGTAATTGATGTTGGCTTGCCCGACTCCGATGTTGGGCGCCATCACGATCTTAGTTGGAATTTGGGTCGTGACATTTTAACCTTTGAATCCATTGGAACCATTGTTTAGAGTCACCCACTCTGGCTTAGTCCCGAATATAATCAACTCTACGACTTTGCTGGTACCTTAACACCCATTTTGATAAAGCACTCGACTGAATCTTTTCACTTGTAAATTACCTCTGTACTAAGCATAAATCCTGAATATTTCCAAAGCCTAAACCTGATTCAATAAGGCCAACCCTTGCACACCTTTGTTAATCCCATGCTCAATTACTATTCTACTCCTTTCCCCTTAGCTGCAATAGCTTGCCAATACGCCGATAATCCGCAACCCCATGAGAAAATAATACTGCAACCCAATCGCATACGGTGGGACTCTGCCACTTAGCCCGAAGCTTCTCCTTGCACCACTCTGGACCCCACCGAACTTCTTTCTCCACTTTTGACATGATCTTGCTCAACCAACCCGTCAAATCCTTCTACATTCTCCTTTTAGCATTCCATGAATTCTCTAATTCTCTAGCATCACTCACATATTCAGCCTCCCTCCGAATAGCCACTAGAATTCCTCACAAAAACTTGTCAACCACACGACTACTAACTTGCTCATAGGAGATAACCCTCCTGCGAAAACTACCAACTGACACCTTCCAATGATTGTGTACTGCAAAATCTCTACGACACCAATACCCCATCCTACGCCCGTCCATCATTTATCAACTTTACCTGTCCGTCCGCTCCTCATGGACATCTACTAAATGTGCGACAATATCTTCCAATTCACCGCTATATTGCATCCTTCTTCATCCCGAACAACTCCTCTCTGTTGTATCCAACCTTCCGCCGGAATAGCCAATATTTCAATTTAGGTCAGTGGACTCCATCATCATCCACTAAAATTCACAAATCACTCCAAACTTCCCCTCAAGAGGTGTATCTATCTTACCACAGAGCTCATATGCTACGCTGCCCCTCTCCCACTTTGGTTAAACTCACCCTTGCAAGCAACTACCTGGCTTCCTTTTTTTACACCTGGATTTTTTTTTTTTTTTGAAATTTAACCCTCACTTGACAATTCCCACGTGTCCTTCCTTATCCCTTGCTGCCCAGCCATTTCCTTAGGCCAATAACTATCTTTGTAGCACTTAAACCAGTAGATCACCACAACTTCAAACCTTCCCGAAGATCATCTTTCCTGAGCCGCCCGCATTAGAAGTACCTGTTCAGTCCCGAACCATCGCCCACCATGATCTATGCCAACCGCTTCTTCAATATTACTTCGCAACACTCTGACCCAATGCCACCGAAAAAACCATAGCACCGACGAACTCAACACCTTCTTTTCGATCAAAACAACGATGCCACATCACAGATGAATATTCCTCCTTGCTTGAAAACACCAAGTCTTACTATTCTTTCAACCCAAATTGAGCATTCATAGTTCAATTGCCTTTCCTCTGCCAGAACTAAAATACTGAAATCTTGAAATCATGCTCTGAGAAGACCTCCTTTCAAGTCATTCATTGTCCTAACACATGGGAAAACTTCCTATCACCATATCAATACCGTACGGTGACCAATCATAAGCACCATAACAACCTGAGCATAGCCTCTAAGCCCTCAAAAACACGGCTACTGAGCTGAAACAACATATTATCCTTTCGCAGCGTGACGACAATAGCCCCAACCAGCTACGCTTGGAAAAACATCACGCACCATATCTGTTGTATCATTACCATTCCTCAAATTCCCGATTCATAGCAAGCGCTTCGCGATGCGTAAGATTGAGTAAGAAGAAAACGTAGGCATAAGCCTTAAAGAAATCAAACCGCACGATGAGAATCAATAAGGGAAGTACTCCTAATAGCCCTGTAGCCTCTCGAATATAAGTAAAGACGTCTCCGTACCGATCCGCAAGACTCTACTAGACTTGCTCACGACTCGTGAAACCTAAGGGAACCTAGTGCTCTGATACCACGTTGTCACGACCCAAAATCCATTAAGGTCGTGATGGCGCAGGACCCTACTGTCAGGCAAGACAACACTTAATAAATAAAATCTTTATTTTAAAATTCTCGAAGTCATTCCTTTTTCATTTTCTTAAATTATAATTAGCAAACTTCCACTGAGTAAACAATAAAATCTTTAGCAAATTTAAATAGTGAATAAATCCCATAATTATCCCAGAACCCGGCGTCACAAGTGCATGAGCAAATATCTAAGAATTATATATGTACTACAGTGCTTGTCCGGAATACAAACTGGACAAGGAATTTAAAATAAATACACTACATTTGAGGAAGACTCTGCCGGCTGCGGGTCACCTCCGGATGGTGTAGCTCGTCTAAGTCTCAAATCAGTCACATCACTACGTCAAGCAGGCCACTATCTATGAATGTACCTGTGCAATAAAAATGCACAAATAGTGTAGCATGAGTACAAAAACAACTTGTACTCAGTAAGTATCCCGCCTAACCTCGAAGAGGTAGTGACGAGAGGTCGAATTTGACACTTGCTAGAGGTCAATTTAATGCAATCAAGGGTGACACTAGGCATGAATATCATAGGCAATTTAATATGTTGTGATAGGAAATAAAGAATTCTTTCACATTTAAGATTTCAAATCTTCGTTATTTCAATTGACAATTTATAATTCCCAGGCCAGAAAACAGGTATAAATCACCGAAAGTACGCAACAATTATCATGCGCAAGAAATGCCGAGAGTCGAACGACGCGAACCAACAATAATAAAATGTACACTGCCGCAGGGTCGAATGACTCGAACCATAGATGCATCTATTACCCTGCTCGCGAATCGATCATGCGACACAGTCATATATAAATAATAGAGTTACCCTATTCGTGAATCATACATGCGACTCATGTACTCATAAATACATATATTCACACAATAAATTCACATTTTATCAGGAAAATAGTTACTCAAGGAAATGATAAAATTCTCTTTTCGTTGGACTCGAAGATAGTATTTAAATCTATTCTGGAAATTCATTTTCCAAGTTCGACAAGGTTTTTAAATATTATAAATTTATCAGTAAGGCTACAAATACGGCAAGTAAAACATGCTTTATCAGGAAAAACAATTTCATTTCTAGATGATTAAGAAAATAAACTTCAACCTTCTAGGTATTCAACTACTAATTCGATAATTTTAACGGTCTAATTTTATTAGCAAAATTACAAGTACAACAAGTAAAACATGCTAGTGGATCCTAGACTACCCAGCATGATAGTAGCTACACACGAACTCCCATCATCTCGTGCGTACGTAGCCCCCATAAATAGTAGCACATATTCGGTTAGTTCACCTATGGGGACAATTTCCCCTCACAAGGTTAGAAATGAGACTTACCCCGCTTCGAAGATTCATAACCGGCCTCCATGCCCTTCTAACGACTCAAATTGATGCATAACGCCCCAAAACTATCCAAATAACGGGCAAACTAATGAAATTATACTCTAATACTTATAACAATTTAATTTATATGAATTCCTAATTTCGCTCGGAAAGTTGATAAAATTACCCTCGGGCCCACGTGCCCGGATTTCAAAATATTTCGAAGATAAATATTACCCAACACCTTACGAACTCAAATATATAATTTATTCCCAATTCCATGTCCAAATTCGTGGTCAAAATCCAAAAATACACATTCTAGGTCTTTCTTCAAAAATCCCAAATTTCCACAATTTTTCATGCTTTAATCCATATCTAATTCATGTATTTAACTTGAAATGAGTAGAAACAACTTACCTTTACATAGATGACGAAAATCCCCACTTGAAGCTCTCTAAAAATTGGCCAACCAAGAGAAAAATGAGAAGAAATGGCCCAAATCCCGTCTTAAAACACTTCACTAACCAGACGACCTTCTATGCGATCGCACTCCCCTCCATGCGATCGCATAAGCCAATCTCAACAGCCCCAAATTCTTCCTCTATGCGATCACGGACCCATCTCATGCGACAAGATTTCATCTAATGAATTCCTAAAACTAAAACATTCAATTTAGAGTAGAAAATTGGGGAATTGGGTAGAGTTAGGGCCTTTTGATTTTTCTTGGTTTAGACCTCTTGTTGGGGTCGAATCTGAAAATAAATTATATATTTGTGCTCATGGGTGAATGGGTGACATGGTTTTGGTCCGAGCCTAGTGTTTGGACAAAGCGAGCCCGGGGTCGAATTTTGTTATTTTGGAAGAATGCATGGAAATGGGTAATTAGGCTATGTAATTGAATTATTGAATCCTTATTGATATACTTGAGTTAATTATGTCTAGATAATACCATTCCAGAGTTGAATTCTAAAGGACAGGCGGTGTTAGAGGGTTGATTGCTATATTTTGGACCCGAGGTAAGTGTTTGGTCTAACCTTAACTTGAGGGAATAAGAGTTGAGTCTTATTTGCTACTTGCTAATTGTCGAGTACGATGTATAGGCATGGTGACGAGTATCTATACATTGGTTTGTAGCATGACCGTGAGTCTTTATATTGCAAATATTTTGATTTGTTGTAACTTCCATGCTTAATTGATGATTTCTATATGTTGTAAAGAGCATGTGAAGGGACTTTTGATTTTTAAAGTGAAAGAAAGAGAAAGAGTTATTAAAATTGTACCCTTGCCGGGTCATTGTTGCTTTCGCGATTATCTCCCTTGCTGGGATGTTGAGATTACTGTTATTGTTCCTTTGCCGGGATTTAATTGTTTAATTGATGTTCCCTTGCCGGGATTTCTATTTCTATTCTGTTTATTACCTTGCCTTTGGTTTGTGATTTCTGTTTGGGTAAGGAAGAGTGTTAAAGCACGAAGGGTGATGCCATGCACTGTTTGCTATTGTAAGGAAGAGTTTTAGAGGACGAAGGGTGATGTCGTGCATTATTTGATATTGTCTCCCTTGACGGAATTTCTATTTCTATTCTGTTTACTCCCTTGCCCTTGTTTGTGATTGCTCTTTGGGTGAGGAAGAGTGTTAAAGCACGAAGGGTGATGCCGTGCATTGTTTGCTATTGTGAGGAATAGTGTTAAAGCACGAAGGGTGATGCAGTGCATTGTTTGATATTGTGAGGAAAGAGTGTAAATCACGAAGGGTGATGCCGTGCTGTACGATGTACCATTCCGTACCGATATACATTGATTATACTGCGAGGAAAGAGAGTAAAAGCACGAAGGGTGTACCGTGCCATGATTTAGATTGATTATATTATACATTGCATAGTGAGGACGAGAGTAAAAGCACGAAGGGTGATGCCGTGGCATGAATTACATTGATTACATTATACATTGCACAGTGAGGACGAGAGTAAAAGCACGAAGGGTGATGCCGTGCAAGCTTATGATTTCTGGTCCTTATTGATATTCTAGCCTTTTTTTTCCTTTCTTTATTTAAGATTTCTTATATGAAACTATTATCTCCTCATAGCATGTTCTCCTTCCCTTATTGATTGATTACTTCCTGTATTTCTTTTTTGTTGTATATATATATATATTCAAATTGCACGGGTTTACTTGGTAGTATGGTTCTAGCTTCGTCACTACTTCGCCGAGGTTAGGCTAGGATCTTACCAGTACATGGGGTCGGTTGTACTGATGCTACAACTGCACTTCTTTATGTTGTGCAGATTACACAATCGGACCCGGAGGACATCATTAGTGGGAGTGTCTTTCAGCTTATCCTAGAGGCTTCAAGGTATACCCGCTGGCGTTCGTGGGCCTTGGCGTCTCTCCCATCCCTATGTCTTTGTTTCTGTCTTGTTTTCCTCTAGTTTCGGAGACAGTCATGTATTTCTTTTCAGACTTTGTATTTAGCACTCTATTAGATAGTTCGTGAGTTTGTGACTCCAGGTTTTGGGAAAATTATGTGTCGATGTATTATGTTGTGTTTACTTAGTTTTGAAAACCATATTTATTTATTTTCGCTATTAAGTTGTGAACTGTTTGTAGCTTATTGTGTTAAATCGATGTTTTCATGCTAGTTTAACTTTACACGTTGGCTTGTCTAGCGAGTTCAACGTTAGATGCCATCACGGCCTGATGGTGGGATTTCGGGGTGTTACAGGTTGGTATCATAGCTCTAGGTTGATTAGGTCTCACAACTCACGAAAAACTTGGTAGAGTCTGAGGGATCGGTACGGAGACGTCTGTTTTTATCCCCCAGCGGCTGCAAAGTTAGGATGACTCCACATTTCTTTTCATCTCTGTCGTGCGATATCAATTCTGAGTACTGATTAAGTTTCTATTCTATTCTCTCGCAGATGGAGAGGATGTGTGCTTCCCTTGGTTTCGCTCAGCAGCCCGGCACTCCTGCTACAGCTCCTACGATGGGTCGAGGTCGAGGACGAGGCCGTGCTAGAGGCCGAGGCCGGGGCCGGGCTCAGCCTAGAGCAGCAGCCCCAGTGGAGGACCCTCAGGTCGAGTCTTACGAAGAGGCCCCAGTTCCGACAGTCCCAGTTGGACCAGCTCAGGTCCCAGAGGGGTTCATAGATACCCCACTACTTCAGGACGCTCTTGTCCGTCTAGTCGGACTCATGGAGCGTGTAGCACAGGTGGGTCTTCTTCTTGCTGCACCAGCCGTCTCTCAGGCTGGGGGAGGTGCCCAGACTCCTGCCACTCGCATGCCAGAGCAGCTAGTTCCACAGTTTCAGACTCCGGCACCTCAGCCAGCCGGAGTAGCTCAGATGGGTATTGCAGCACCGATAGCAGAGGGAGAAGTTATGTCAGCAGATGCTTTGTGGAGACTGGACAAGTTCACTAAGTTATTCACTGCTACTTTTACTAGTTCACCATCAGAGGACCCCATGATTATTTGGATAGCTGCCATGAGGTTCTTCGGAACATGGGCATAGTGGAGTCTAACGGAGTTGACTTCGCTACCTTTCGGTTATCTGGCGCAGCCAAGAGTTGGTGGTGAGACTATTGCTTAGCCACCAGCTGAATCTACGCCTTTGACTTGGACTCAGTTCTCAGAGGTATTTTTGGGGAAGTTCCTTCCCATTACTTAGAGAGAGGACCTTCGGAGGTAGTTTGAGTGTCTCCAGTAAGAGATCTATGTCAGTCACTCAGTACGAGACCAGGTTCATCACTCTAGCCCGACATTCTCTTATGATACTTCCCACTGATCAGGAGAGGGTTCAGAGATTTATTGACGGATTGACACGGCCTATCAGACTTTCAGATGGCTAGAGAGTCAGGTACCGATATATCGTTCCAGGATGCGGCCAATGTGGCCAGGAGGATTCAGATGATTATGTCACAGGGTGGTGGTCAGGGGGCTGAAAAGAGGCCCCATAATTTCGGTCATTTCAGTGGAGCCGCATCTGAGGGCAGGGATTCTTCAGGTAGAGGTAATCCTCCCAGACCCTTCTAGTCAGCTCTCCAGGTTTCCCATGGTACTTCAGGTGGTCGTGGTTATCGGACGCACTATTCTGATTAGCAGCCTTATAGTGCGCCACCAGCTCCCATCAGTGCACCGCCGCATCAGAGTTTCCGAGGTGGTCATTCAGGTCAACAGGGTCAGACTCAGTTCCCTCAACAACCGAGGTCTTGTTACACTTGTGGCGATCCGGGTCACCTTGCCAGTTTTTTCCCTCGGGCACCAGGTAGTTCGCAACATCAGGGTTCTCGTGCCATGGTACAGGCACCAGGTTTTCCACAGCCTGCCCAGCCAGCCAGAGGTGGGGGTAGAGGTGTTAGAGGTGGAGGTAGAGGTCATAGAGGTGGAGCTCAGGCCGCCAGAGGTGGAGGCCACCCAGAAGCCGGCCGTCCCAGAGATGTGGTTCAGGGTGGTGGGGCCCATCCATGATGTTATGCTCTTCCAGCCAGGCCAGAGGCTGAGTCTTCAAATGCAGTCATTACAGGTACTATTCGGGTCTGTGACAGAGATGCTTCAGTGCTATTTGATCCAGGGTCTACGTATTCATACGTGTCCTCTTATTTTGCACCGTACCTGGTCATACCTAGTGATCCACTGAGTATTCCTGTTTATGTATCTACACCGGTGGGTGATTCTATCGTGGTCGATCGAATCCATCGTTCTTGTGTTGTGGCGATTGGGGGTCTTGAGACCCGTGTTGATTTGTTGCTTTTAGGTATGGTCGACTTTGATGTTATATTGGGGATGGATTGGTTATCTCCATATCATGCTATCTTGGATTGCCATGCCAAGACGGTGACGTTAGCCTTACCGGATTTTCCCCATTTGGAGTGGAGAGGGACTCCGGGTCATTCTATCCGCAGTGTTATTTCGTATGTGAAGGCTCGGCGTATGGTCGAGAAGGGTGTTTGGCTTATTTGGATTATGTGCGCGATTCTAGTGTTGAGGTTCCCTCTATTGATTCGGTACCCGTGGTTCGTGAGTTTCCTGAGGTCTTCCCTTCAGAGCTATCGAGGAAGCCACCCGACAGGGAGATTGATTTCTGCATTGATCTGGCTTCGGGCACCCAACCTATTTCTATTCCGCCGTATCGCATGGCCCCGCCAGAGTTGAAAGAGTTGAAGGAACAGTTGCAGGATTTGCTTGGGAAGGGTTTCATTAGGCCCAGCGTTTCTCCTTGGGGTGCTCCAGTATTGTTTGTGAAGAAAAAGGATAGTTCGATGAGGATGTGCATTGATTACTGGCAATTGAACAAGGTTAAAATCAAGAATAAGTATCCACTGCCGAGGATTGATGATTTGTTCGATCAACATCAGGGTGCCAAGGTATTTTCACAGATAGACTTGAGATCTGACTATCATCAGTTGAGGATTAGGGCATCCGATGTCCCTAATATAGCTTTCCGCACTCGGTACGGGCATTACGAGTTTTTGGTCATGTCGTTTGGGTTGACAAATGCCCAGCAACTTTCATGGACTTGATGAACCGAGTGTTCAAGCTTTATTTGGACTCGTTCATGATAGTCTTCATTGATGATCTATTGATATACTCCCACAGCCAAGAGGAACACGAGCAGCATCTTAGAGTGGTTCTTCAGACTCTGAAGGAGAGTCAGCTATATGCAAAATTTTCGAAGTGTGAGTTCTAGTTGAGTTCAGTTGCATTCCTGGGTCATGTCGTATCAGCAGAGGGTGTTCAGGTTGACTCGAAGATTGAGGCAGTCAAGAACTAGCCTAGACCAGCATCAACTACAGAGATTCGGAGTTTCTTGGGTTTGGCAGGCTACTATTGTCGGTTCGTGGAGGGGTTCTCATCTATTGCAGCCCCAATGACCAGGTTGGCCCAGAAGGGTGCCCAGTTCAGATGGTCAGACGAGTGTGAGGCGAGCTTTCATAGGCTCAAGACAGCTCTGACTATGGCACCGGTATTGGTTTTGCCCACAGGTTCAGGGCCTTACACGGTCTATTGCTATGTTTCCCATATTGGGCTTGGTGCAGTGTTGATGCAGGATGGTAAGGTCATTCCTTATGCTTCGAGGCAGTTGAACATTAATGAGAAGAACTATCCAGTGCATGATTTGGAGTTGGCAGTCATTGTTCACGCATTGAAGATTTGGAGGTACTATCTGTATGGCATGGCGTGTGAGGTGTTCACGGATCATAAGAGTCTTCAGTACGTGTTCAAGAAAAAGGAGTTGAATTTGAGGCAGAGGAGGTGGTTGGAGTTGTTGAAGGATTATGATGACCATCTTATATCACCCGGGGAAGGCCAATGTGGTGGACGACGCTTTGAGTAGGAAGTCAGCTAGTATGGGCAGTCTTGCCCTTGTTTATGATTGCTGTTTGGGTGAGGAAGAGTGTTAAAGCATGAAGGGTGATGTTGTACATTGTTTTCTATTGGGAGGAAGAGTGTTAAATCACGAAGGGTGATGCCGTGCATTGTTATTGTGAGGAAAGAGTGTAAATCACGAAGGGTAATGTCGTGCCGTAAGATGTGCCATTCCATACCGATATTCATTGATTATACTGTGAGGAAAAAGAGTAAAAGCACGAAGGGTGATGCCGTGCCATGATTTACATTTATTACATTATACATTGCATAGTAAGGACGAGAGTAAAAGCACGAAGGGTGATGTCGTGCCCTGAATTACATTGATTACATTATACATTGCATAGTGAGGATGAGAGTAAAAGCATGAAGGGGATGCCGTGCAAGCTTGGGATTTCTGGTCCTTATTGATATGGCCTTGTTGTTCCTTTCTTTATTTAAGATTTCTTATATGAAGCTGTTATCTCCCCACAACATGTTCCCCTTCCCTTATTGATTGATTACTTCATGTATTTCTTTTCTGTTGTATATATATATATTCGAATTGCACGGGTTTACTTGGTAGTATGGTTCTAGCCTCGTCACTACTTCGCTGAGGTTATGCTAGGCTCTTACCAGTACATGGGGTCGGTTGTACTGATGCTACACCTGCACTTCTTTATGTTGTGCAGATTACACAGTCGGACCCGGAGGACATCATTAGTGGGAGTGTCTTTCAGCTTATCCCAGAGGCTTCAAGGTATACCCGCTGGCGTTCGTGGGCCTTGGCGTCTCTCCCATCCCTATGTATTCGTTTCTGTCTTGTTTTCCTCTAGTTTCGGAGATAGTCATATATTTCCTTTTAGACTTTGTATTTAGCACTCTATTAGACAGTTCATGAGTTTGTGACTCCAGGTTTTGGGAAAATTATGTGTCGATGTATTATGTTGTCTTTACTTAGTTTTGAAAACCATAGTTACTTATTTCCGCTGTTAATTTGTGAACTGTTTGTAGCTTATTCTGTTAACTCGATGTTTTCATGCTAGTTTAACTATCCACGTTGGCTTTTCTAGCGAGTTCAACGTTAGATGCCATCACGGCCCGATGGTGGGATTTCGGGGCGTGATAGAAAATTCATGATTTGAAAGACCAAATTTTATCGGAATTGGATAAATTTTGTATGGGTGAACTCGTATCAGAATGGGTAATCGGAATTTGTAAAATTTTTCGGGCTCTGAGGTGCAGGACCGGGTGTCGACTTTTGGGTCGATTTTTATAATTTTGTAAAGATTGAAACTTTATTGTTCGGGATAGTTCCTTATACGTTTTATGTGTATTTTGAAGTTGTTTTAGTTGATTTTGAGCCGTCCGGAGGTCTTTTCACCCAAAAAGTCTATTTTTGAGTACCAGGTTGTTGTCTTTGAGGTAAGTATCTTGCCTAACCTTGTGTGGGGGAACTACCCCTTAGGATTGAGTCTTCCCTGTTGATTGTAGTCCGAGTATGCGAGGTGATGAGTGTGTACTCGAACTTATTTGTAATTAGATTGGCCTTTTAGGATTCGTAGGTTCTTATATTACCTGTGTATGATTTGTAATTGTTACATTTGAATTCTTGGTTGTTAATTTCATTCCTTCCTGTTTAAATTAGAATAATTTGTTTTTGGATTCCTTCGTTGGCTATTTGACCTTACTTGACTTAACTAAATATTCTACTTCTCTCATCATCATGCTATATATTCTCCCAAGCTTGCCTAATTGACTATAATACGTGTCATCTAGCCTTATACTTGACTAGCCGTAGTAGGAACATCTTTTCGTTGGAGTCAAGCATGCCCGTGAGTCTTTGATGCGTGGCTAGAATTCATGATTTTAAGCATTATATACCTTGCATTTATTGTGCTTTAATGATAAAAATACACGTCGTATGTGCCTAATGGAGTTTATTTAATGTGTAGGTGAGTTGGAAATGGAAGCCGAACTAAATGAGAGCATAAACGTCGGAAAATACGCGCAAGAGTCGAAAAGGAGCGACCCGGGACAAGCCTGGCGTTAGCCAGGCGTTTGGCTCTTAAGGCCAGGGGGTGCCTGGCGTTACCCAGGCGTTACACCCCAAACGCCAGGGGGTGCCTGGCGTTACCCAGGCGTTACACCCCAAACGCCAGGGGGTGCCTGGCGTTACCCAGGCGTTATCCCCCAAACGCCAGGGTACCTGTTTCGGTGAAGTCCGAGTTTTAAAGGTTTTTAAGTGTTTCCAAGTGAGAATAGGAGTCTCTTACACGGTTAGGGTTTATCCCAACCATATAAATAGACCCAAGAACACATCTTGGAGGGGGAGAGACGGTTTTGGAGAGCAAATACACACACAAGATCATTGAAGGAGCAAGGATTATCAGTTTTCTTCATATTATTCGAGTATTTTCAATTCATGCAACACTTATGCAATCGTTTGACTATAGCATGAGTGGATAAACACCCATTGTTCTGGGGTTGTGGTTTAGCCATGGATA
>ML433582.1:0-35219 GCA_005239525.1 Nicotiana knightiana
TCTTTCCAAAATAACCACAACAATATTTAACAACAAAATAACAAGGCCAGGTAGTCATAGAAATAATAAGGAACATAGAACAATTAAGACAAAAATCAATTAAGTTGGAAACGAGAAAGGGATCATGCTTAACATGCAATTTGGTGGTGCATAGATACTCGTCACCTCACCTATATACCACACACATGCATTTCACACAGCAAAGAAGTGGGGATTCCTATTCCCTCAAGTCAAAGTTAGACCAAACACTTACCTTAATTTTGTAGGCCACTCACTGCTTAATTATAGCTTTTCCTTTAGAATCTTGCACTAACTTGCTCGAATCTAATCATAATTAACTAAATATCGTAATGCTAAAGGAACTAACTTTATTGAAAAACATAAAATTTTCCTAAGTTTTCTCAAAAAAAGTGAAAACACGACCCCGGGATCGCTTGGTCTAAACTCGGGGTTCGGACCAAATTACGTTCACCCATTCACCCATGAAACCAAATATACTATTAGTTATGAAATCGGACCTTAATTCGATGTAAAAATTCGATTTTTACAAAATTTCTTAATTCTACCCAAACCCTCAATTTTTACCATGAAAATTCTTAGTTTTTGCTTTAAAAGTGATGAAAAATAGTAAGGAATTGAAAGAACAAAGTTTAAAATTGATTACCAATACTTTGGGGATGAACCTTGGTGAAGAAAATCGTCTCTAGGGCTTGGTAGTTCGAAAAATGGTTAAAAAATAAGTTTTGTCCGTGTTTAACACTGTATTTATATAACTGGCAGGCCTTCTATGCGATCACGGAAGAAGGGATGCGATCGCATAGAATAAAAAAAATACCCCCTGAAATTTTCACTATGTGATCGCGGAAGAATTTTATGCGATCGCATAGAATAAAAAAAATACCCCCTGAAATTTTCACTATGTGATCGCGGAAGAATTTTATGCGATCGCATAGAACAAAAGTTGTCCCCCTTAACACTATGCGATTGCGGATATAGCTATGTGATCGCACAGAACAAAAAAAGACCCGCACGATCTACACTATGCGATCGCGGAGAAGGTAATGCTGTCGCGTAGCACTAATTTACTGGGCACCAGAAAATAGAAAACCAGCAATTTTTCTTAAGTTCAAAACATCTCGTGGCCTATCCAAAACTCACCTGAGCCCTCGGCGCTCTAAACCAACTATGTACGCAAGTCTAAAAATATCTTACGAACTCGTACGACCAAATCATGAAAATAACACGTAAAGCTATGAATTAAACCTCAAAACTCATCATTTTCAACAAGAACTCTTAAAGTTCATAATTTCTCAACCGGATGTCCGAATCACGTCAAACGAACTCCATTTTCCTCCAAACTTCACAATTACCCTTTTTATATCATAAGAAATCTGTACTGGGCTCCGGAACCAAAATACGGGCCTGATACCAATGATTTCAAACAATATTTCTTATCTTTATTTCATAATTATTTCAGCAAAACAATTTCTTTCAAAAATTGATTTCTAAGGCTTGAGACCTCGGAATTCATTTCCGGGCATACGCCCGAGTCTCATATTTTACTGCGGACCTCCCGGGATCGTCGGAACACGGATCCTGGTTCGTTTAATCAAAATGTTGGCCAAAGTCAACTATAATCAAATTTAAATTCTATAAATCACTATTTCTCATATTTCCACATAAAAGCTTTCCGGTTTCTCGCCCGAACTGCGCGCGCAAATCAAGGTATTTAAAATTAGTCTTTTTAGGGATATTAAGCGTGGAACGGAGTCTAAATTTATAAAATGGCCTCTTGGGTCATCACAATCTCCACCTCTAAAACACGCGTTCGTCCTCGAACGGACATAGAAAGTTACCTGAAATGGTGAACAAGGGTGGATATATACTCTGCATGTCCGATTCGGACTCCCAGGTAGCTGCCTCAATGGGCTAGCCTCTCCACTGCTTTCGAACTGAAGGATAGCTCTTAGATCTCAATTGACGAACCTGCCGGTCTAAAATGGCTACAAGCTCCTCCTCATAAGTCAACTCTTTGTCCAATTGGACAGAGCTGCAATCTAACACGTGGGACGAGTCACCATGATATTTCTGGAGCATAGACACGTGGAATACCGGATGAACTGAGGATAACCCCGGAGGCAATGCAAGTCTATAAGCTACCTCCCCCACTATATCAAGAATCTCAAATGGCTCGATATACCTAGGGCTCAACTTACCCTTCTTCCCAAATCTCATAACACCTTCATGGGCGACACACGAAGCAATACTCTCTGTCCAACCATGAATGCCACATCACGAACCTTACGATCGACATAACTTTTTTTCCTAGACTGAGCTGCACGAAGTCTTTCTTGAATAGTTTTGACCTTATCTAAGACCTCCTGAACTAAGTTTGTACCCAAAAATCGATCCTCTCCCGGCTCAAACCATCCAACTAGCGATCTACACCGTCTACCATATAACGCCTCATAAGGAGCCACCTGAATGCTCGACTGATAACTATTATTATAAGCAAACTCCGCTAACAGCAAGATTTGATTAGCCAACGTCTGAATGTATGAGGCCAATGGTCTCTCACCAACTGGAATATACGCAAGGCTGCCCATACTCATCGCCTTCCTACTCAATGCATCGGCCACCACATTGGCCTTTCCTGGGTGAGACAATATGGTGATATCATAATCTTTTAGTAACTATAACCATCTCCGCTGCCTCAAAGTTAGATCTTTCTGCTTGAATAAGTACTGAGAGACTACGATAGTCAGTAAAAACCTCACACGACACGCCATAAAGATAGTGCCTCCAAATTTTCAATGCATGAATAATGGCTGCCAACTCTAAGTCATGAACGGGAAAATTCTTCTCATGGACCTTCAGCTGCCGAGGCGCATATGCAATCACCTTGCCATCACGCATTAATATTGTACCTAATCCAATACGAGATGCACCACAATACTGTCACGATCTCAAATCTCAACAGGCCGTGATGGCAACTATCGTGGAACTAGGCTAGCCAACCATCACATAACTACACACTTAGTTTAATCAAATAACGCAATATCATTACATATCAGTATAAGCATGAAAATTTCCTAAGTCTTTAGGCAAATATAAAATAATCCACCGTCTAAACAATTCTCCCATGACTGGAGTCAACATGGTCACGAGCATCTAAGAATATAACTAACTCTGTTAATGTCTTAATAAATGTCTACGAATCAAATGCTAATACTATAAGAAGAGAAGTGGAGAAGCTGCGGACGCTGAATAGCTACCTCAAAATCCCGTAAATGCTGGTGATAACGAACGAACATGGCTACTGCTCCGCACTAGTACCTGGATCTGTACACAGAGGTACATGGAGTAATGATGAGTACGCCAACTCAGTAGTAACGAAAATAAATCACAGTATGAGAATAAGAAACACACATCACAAATACACCGATCCACAAAACAATAAAATGCCACGGCTCAATAAGGTAAATAGAAGTTCCAACCAGTTTCCGTAAAAATTCTTATAATATCCAGTATTTCTCAGTAAAACTCCCAAAAATATTAGTTTGAAAAATGAAGTGAATCATAATCAAAACTCAGTAAAATATCATCAAAAATCTGCCCCTCGGGCCATAATCATCACTCATAAATATTCCCTCAGCACCTCACCATCACTCTGTAACAGTCACTCAGCACCTCAAAGTCACTCATTATTAGCCCCTCGGGCATCCTCACTGTCACTCATGCCTCCCAATCACTCGTCACTCAGCACTCGCACTCAGTAGGTACCTGTGCTTACTTGGGGTGTGTACAGACTCCGGAGGGGCTCTTACAGCCCAAGCGCTATAAACAAGCCAAACCATGTCACAAATCACTCTCAGGCACTCGGCCTCTCTCATATCATAACATCCTCACAATATTGGCCCTCGGCCTCACTCAGTCAGACACTCTCAACATGCCACTCGGGCCATAAATAAACAGGGTTCTCGACCCAAAACAGTATTTCATTTCAAGAATTAATATCAACAAGCGTTGAGTGTCAAAAAAATTTATCAGGAAAGACTGAGTGTAAAATCAGAATTTCTAAGTGAGGAATTATCAGGAAAATAGCCCCCAATGGGTTAAAACAGATCGACACTAGGCCCGAAACATGGCTTACAACCCAATTATATCAAAACATATCAATACTATAAAGAACAGGCTTTAAAACTAGTTTCGAAACTCAATAGTTGCCTAAAAAGGAAACATATTTCCAAATTTCCAATTCGTGCACGCCCCACACTCGTCATCCAGTGTGTGCGTCACTCCAAAACCGTGAAAGGATGTGAAGTCCGGGGTTTCATACCCTCAGGACAGGATTTAAAGACATTACTTACGTCAAACTAGCCCAAAAAGCTACTCTGCAACCCTCTTGCCTCTCGAATCAACTTCCGAGTGCTCCAAATCTACCAAGATCAGATTTTTATCATCAAATTATGCTAAGGGAATGAATTCCAATTGAAAAGTACCAATTTTAGCACAAAACCCGAAATTAGCCAAAACCCGACCCCCGGGTCCGCATCTCGGAACTCGAAAATTTTTATACCAAAATGTTCTTCATCATCTCACGAGTCTGTTCATATAAACAACGCTAAAATCGGAGTTCGTTTGACCCCTTAACTCGACCCCTAAAGGTGTCATAATCTCAAGCCCTAACTCCATCTTTTTCTACTGATTTTTATGAATTAAACACTGATATTTGATCCTTAATCACATATAATAGAGTATTAGAGTCCAAAATCCTTACCTCAATGAAGAACAATGATTTCCTCTCTTCAAAATCGCCTCAAAAGCTCTCTTTCTGTACAAAAATGGTGAAAAAGTGGGTATTGGTGCGGAGGGTTTATTTTTATACTGTCCAGAATTTTCGCGGTACTATTCACGCATTTTACTGTTCACCCGAGTTACTGTTCATGCTGCTGTGAAAAAATTCAGCAGCTTTTCTTCTAGTCTGAATTGATCCGTTAACCTTTCGATATCCACCCGAGGCCCTCGAAAATCTCAACAAATATACCAACACGTCCTATAACATCATTTGAACTTAGTCGAGCCTTCGAAACACCAAAAACAACATCAAAACACCAAAATCACATTAAATTCAAGCCTATGAACTTTGAAATTCCTAAATTCCACCAACGACCCCGAAACCAACCAAAACACATCCGATTGACCTGAAATTTTGCACACATATCCAAAATGTTACTAGGAACCTGTTCAAACTTCCGGAATTCCATTCCGACCCCGATAGCCTATTTTCCACTACCAATCGAAAATCGCTAAAAACTAACTTTCGCCAATTCAAGCCTAATTCTACACCGGACATCACAAAAATATTCCGAACACACTCCTAAGTCCCAAATCACCTAACGAAGCTATCCGAGCCATAAAATCCGAATTCCGAGATCGTTTACCAATAAATCAACTGTTAGTTGACTTTTTCAACTCTAAAGCTACTTTTAGAGGCTAAGTGTCTTAACTCCTTCCATAACCAGTCCGAACCTGAGCTAACCAAATCTAACACATCCTAAACAGTATAACCAACCTATGACAAGGAAATAACAGCAAATATAATGCAAATTCTGTGTAACGACCGACCGGGTCGTTACATTCTCCCGCTCTTAAACAAATGTTCGTCCTCGAACGGGTCTAGAAACATACCTGGAGTCTCAAACAAGTTAGGATATCTGCCCTGCACCTCCCCTTCGGTCTCCCAAGTAGCCTCCACCAATGGCTGACCTCTCCACTGAACCTTCAACGAAGCTATATCCTTGGACCTCAACTTTCTGACCTCGCGAGCCAAAATAGCCACTGGCTCAACCTCATATGACATATCATCCTCGAGCTGAACTGTGCTGAAGTCCAAGACATGAGACGGGTCACCAACATACTTCCTGTGCACCGACATATGAAATACCGGATGAACACTCGAAAAGCTAGGTGGCAAGGCAAGTCTATAAGCCACCTCCCCAACCTTCCGAAGCATCTCAAACGGACCAATAAACTGAGGACTCAACTTTCCCCTCCTTCCGAACCTCATAACACCCTTCATGGGTGACACCTTCAGCAGTACCTTATCACCTTCCATAAACGACACATCCCAGACTTTCCGGTCTACATACCTCTTCTGCCTAGACTGCGCCATGTGAAGTCGCTCCTGAATCAACTTCACCTTTTCCAACGCATCCTAAATCAAATTTGTGCTCAATAGCTTAGCCTCACCGGGCTCGAACCAACCAACCGGAGATCTACACCTCCTACCATATAACGCCTCATACGAGGCCATCTGAATACTGGAATGGTAGCTGTTATTATATGAAAACTCCGCTAGTGGCAGAAACTGATCCCATGAACCACCAAAATCAATCACACAAGCACGTAACATGTCCTCCAAAAGCTGAATAGTCCTTTCCGACTGCCCGTTGGTGTAAGGATGAAATGCAGTGCTCAACTCTACCTCAGTACACATACCTCTCTGTACGACCCTCAAAAATTGAGATGTGAACTGTGTGACTCTGTCAGAAATGATAGAAACTGGAACCCCATGCGATCGGACAATCTCCCTGATGTAGATACTCGCTAACCGCTCCGAAGTATAAGTAATACTGACAGGAATGAAGAGCGCAGACTTGGTCAACCTATCCACAATGACCCAAATAGCATCGAAACCCTTCGAAGTCCGTGGAAGTCAAACAACAACGTCCATAGTGATCCGCTCCCACTTCCACTCTGGAATATCTAACCTCTGAAGTAACCCACCTGGTCTCTAGTGCTCATACTTGACTTGCTGGCAGTTGAGACACTGTGCTACATACTCAACAATATCCCTCTTCATCCGCCTCCACCAATACTGTTGTCTAAGATCCTGATACATCTTCACAAAACACGGATGAATGGAATATCGCGAGCTGTGAGCCTCTGCTAATATCAAATCTCGAAGACCATCCACATTGGGCACACAAATATGACCCTAAATCCTCATAACATCGTCATCACCGATAGACACATCCCTGGCATCATCTCGATGGACCATATCCTGAAGTACTAACAAATGCGGATCATCATACTATCGAGCTCTAATCTGATCATAGAGAGAAGACCGGGAAACCATGCTAGCTAATACCCGCGGAGAGTGCTAAAGGTCGCTCTACTACTGAAAGGAAAGATAGACTCCCCAATATCTCGGCTCTGCGACTCAAGGCATCGGCCACTACATTGGCCTTTCCCGGGTGATACAAAATAGTAAGGTCATAATCCTTGAGAAGCTCCAACCATCTCCTCTGCCGCAAATTCAAATCCTTATGCCTCAGCAGATACTGAAAGCTATGATGGTCAGTGAAAATCTCACACTGTACCCCATACAAGTAATGCCGCCAAATCTTTAAGGCATGAACAATGGAAGCTAACTCAAGATCGTGCACTGGATAATTCTTCTCGTGCACCTTCAACTGTATAGACGCGTAGGCAATCACCCTACCATCCTGCATCAGTATTGCTCCCAAGCCAACTCTAGAAGCATCACAATAGACTGTGTAAGAACCCGAACCAGTAGGCAAAACTAGTACCGGATTTGTGGTCAATGCTAACTTGAGCTTCTGAAAGCTCTCCTCACACTCATCGGACCATCTGAATGGAGCATCCTTCTGGGTCAATCTGGTCAATGGTGAAGAAATGAAAGAGAATCCTTCCACAAAGCGACAGTAATATGCCAAACAAAGGAAACTCCTAATCTCCATAGCTGAGGACGGTCTGGGCCAACTCTACACCGCCTTAATATTCTTCGGATCAACCTGAATACCCTCACTAGACACCACGTGCCCCAAGAAAGCTACTGAACCAAGCCAAAACTCACACTTGGAGTTTGCATAAAGTTTCTCCTCTCTCAACATCTGCAACACAATCCTCAAGTGTTGAGCATGTTCCTCTTGGCTACGGGAATAAACCAGGATGTCATCAATGAATACAATGATGAAAGAATCAAGGTAAAGCTGAATTACATTGTTCATCAATTGCATGAACGCCGCTGGGGCATTGGTCAGCCCAAATGACATAACCAGAAACTCATAATGACCATATCTGGTCCTAAAAGCAGTCTTCGGAATATCAGAGTCCCGAATCTTTAACTGGTGATACCCCGACCTCAAATCGATCTTGGAGAACACCCTAGCTCTCTGAAGCTGATCAAACAAGTCATCAATACAGGGCAAAGGATACCGGTTCTTCACCGCAACCTTATTCAGCTTCCTATAATCAATGAACATACGCATGGATCCATCTTTCTTCTTCAAAAACAACACCGGTGCACCCAAAGGTGACACACTCGGCCAGATGAACCCCTTATCTAAGAGTTCCTGAAGCTGCTCTTTCAATTCTTTCAACTCTGCTGGTGCCATATGGTAAGGTGGAATAGAGATAGGTTAGGTGTCTGGCACCAAGTCAATACCAAAATCAATGTCCCTATCAGGTGGCATGCCTGGTAGGTCTGCAGGGAATACGTCCGGAAAATCACGCACCACAGGAATAGAATCAACAGAAGGGGTATCACTACTAACATCCCTCACGAAAGCAAGATAAGATTCACATCCTTTCTCAACGACACGCTGAGCCTTCAAATAAAAAATCACTCTGCTAGGCACATGCTCTATAGACCCTCTCCACTCAACTCTCGGAACTCTAGGCATAGCCAGGGTCGCGGTCTTAGTGTGACAATTAAGAATAGCATGACATGGGGATAACCAATCCGTGCCCAGTATCACAACAAAATCAACCACACTGAGTACTATCAAGTCCACTCGGGTCTCCAGACCCCCAATAGATATAATACACGACCGGTACACACGGTCCACAATAATAGTATCGCCCACTGGAGTCAAAACGTGAACAGACGTAACTAAAGACTCACGAGGCATATTTAAAAAGTGAGTAAAATACGATAAAACATAAGAGTATGTGGAACCAGGGTCAAATAAAGCCAAAGCATCACTGTGACAAACTGAGACAGTACATGTAATCACCGCATCTGAGGCCATAACATCAGGCCTAGCAGGAAGTGCATAAATACATGGCTGGCCTCCACCTGCTCGGCCTCCCCCTCTAGGGTGGCCTCTAGCTGCGTGACCACCACCCCTGGCTGCCTGAGTAGGTGGTGAAGTGACTGGGGCTGAAGTCGAGGGCTGAACCCTTTGTTGAGATGATCCACTAGCACGACGAGGGCAAAACCTCCATCCATGACCAACCTCTCCACACTCAAAGCAACTACCTGGAGCTGGAGATGGGGACTGAAGGGAACCCCTGCCACCATGATAACCACCGGACGAACCATGCATAGAGGAACCTTGATATAATGATGCTCTAGAGAAGATATTGGCTGGAAGGGTGCTAAAAGATGTACGGCCCTGATGAGAGCTGCGGGGACCCTGCCCCGAAGATGCGCCACTATAGTCTGGGCGGACTGGATGTGGAGGTCTAAATGGACGACCGTTGTTATTTTGAAATTTCCCTCTAGAAGGGGCACCACTGAAGCAGCCTGATCCCCGAGGCCTCTTGGTCTCCCTCTCCTGACACTCCTATCTGCGAACCGACTCAATGTCCCGAGCTATGTAGACAACCTGCTCAAATGTGACTCCAGACACCCTCTCTCTGGTCATCAAAATGCAAAACTGATACGTGAGACCATCTACAAACCTCCTGATCCTTCGCTGTCAGTAGGGACTAACTCCGAAGCATGTCTATCCAACTCGGAAAACCTCATCTCGTACTGAGTAACTGATAACTCTCCCTGTCGTAGCTGTTCAAACTGTCTGCGCTGCTCCTCTTTGTAGGACTGAGGAACATACTTCTACAAAAAGAGCGTGGAGAACTGCTAGCAGGTGAGTGGTGCTGAACCAACCGGCCTACGCCTCTCAAATGCCTCCCACCAAGTGAAAGCAACACCAGTAAACTGAAATGTTGCAAATGAGACCCCGCTGGTCTCCAAAATACCCGTAGTACGTAGTATCCTCTGGCACTTATCTAGAAACCCTTGGGCATCCTCGACCTCTATACCGCTGAAAGTCGGAGGCTGAAGTCTGCTGAACCTCTCCAGTCTGCACTGCTCATCCTTAGGCATAGCAGGAACCACATAGTCCTGAACTGGGGCAACCGGCTGGGCTGGGATTACCCCCGGTGCCTGAATACCTTGTACAGCCGGCTCAGGTGTCCGTCAGCTGGAGTCTGAATGCCTCCCCCGGCCTGAGCTGCAGTGGCAGCAGTAGACATAGCAACTGCCTGAGCTAAACTGGTACACACCGTCAATATCTCAGCCAGGGTCTCATGAAGACCCGGAATAACAATAAGCATTGCCGGTGCCTGAGCCTGTCCCGCTGGAGTACCCTCGGCAGGAACCTGATCCTGAATGACCGGGGGATCTTGTGGTACTGTCCCGGCTGCTGCACGGGCTAGTCCCCTAACTCCACCACGGCCCCGACCCCTTTTGGGTCTGGCTGGTGTCTGGTCACCCTGATCGGTATTGCGTGTCCTCACCATCTGTGAGAAAATGAAACAACATGAGTTTAGATTTCAAGAACCAATAGATTGGCACGAAAGAGTTCATGAAAATGAGATTTCTTTTTTCCTAAGAGTTCTGCAGCCTCTCGAAGATAAGTACAGACGTCTCCATACCGATCCGCAAGACTCTACTAAACCTGCTCATGACCGTTGAGTCCTATGTAACCTAGAGCTCTGATACCAACTTGTCACGACCCCAAATCCCAACAGGCCGTGATGGCGCCAATCGTGGAACTAAGCTAGACAACCATCACATAACTGCACCTTATTTTAATCAAACAACACAATATCATTAAATGTCAACATAGCAAGTATGAAAATTTCCTAAGTCTTTAGGCAAATATAAAATAATCCACTGTCTAAACAATTCCCCGAGGACTGGAGTCAACATGGTCACGAGCATCTAAGGATATAGCTAACTCTGCTAATGTCTTAATAAATGTCTATGAATCAAATGCTAATACTATAAGAAGAAGGGAAGTGGAGAAGTTGCGGACGCTGGACAGCTAACTAGAAATCCCGTAAATGCTGCTAATAACGAACGAATATGGCTACTGCTCCGCACTAGTACCTGGATATGTACACAGAGGTACAGGGAGTAATGATGAGTACGCCAACTCAGTAGTAATGAAAATAAATCATAGTCTGAGAATAAGAAACACACAACACAAATACACCAATCCACAAAACAATAAAATGCCGCGGCTCAATAAGGTATATAGAAGTTCAAACCAGTTTCTGTAAATATTCTTTAAAACAAGTATATTTTCCAGTATTTCTCAGTAAAACTCCCAAAAATATCAGTTTGAAAAATGAAGTGAATCATAATCAAAACTCAGTAGAATATCATAAAAAATCTTCCCCTCGGGCCATAATCATCACTCATAAATATTCCCTCAGCACCTCACCATCACTCTGTAACAGTCATTCAACACCTCACGGTCACTCAGTATCAGCCCCTCGGGCATCCTCACTATCACTCATGCCTCCGAATCACTCGTCACTCGGCACTCGACACTCGCAATCAGTAGGTACATGCGCTCACTGGGGGTGTGTACAGACTCTGGAGGGGCTCCTACAGCCCAAGCGCTATAAACTAGCCAAATCACGTCATCAATCATTCTCAGGCACTCGGCCTCTCTCATATCATAACATCCTCACAATATTGGCCCTCGGCCTCACTCAGTTAGACACTCTCAACAAGCCACTGGGCCCATAAATAAACAGGGTTCTCGACCCAAAACAATATTTCATTTCAAGAATTAATATCAACAAGCGTTGAGTACAATTTATCAGGAAAGACTGAGTGTAAAATCATAGTTTCTAAGTGAGGAATTATCAGGAAAATAGCCCCCAATGGATTAAAACAGATCGGCATTAGGCCCCAAATATGGATTACAACCCAATTATATCAAAACATATCAATACTATAAATAATAGGCTTTAAAAGCAGTTTTGCAACTCAATATTTGCCTAAAAAGGAAACATATTTCAAAATTTCCAATTCGTGCACGCCCCACACTCGTCATCCAGTGTGTGCGTCACTCCAAAACCGTGAAAGGATGTAAAGTCTGTAGTTTCATACCCTCATAACATGATTTAAAGACATTACTTACCTCAAACTAGCCCGAAAAGCTACTCTGCAACCCGCTTGCCTCTCGAATCAACTTCCGAGTGCGCCAAATATACCAAGATCAGATTTTTATCATCAAATTATGCTAAGGGAATGAATTCCAATTGAAAAGTACCAATTTTAGCACAAAACACGAAATTATCCAAAACCCGACCCCCGGGCCCGCATATCGGAACTCGAAAAATTTTATACCAAAATATTTTTCATCATATCACGAGTCCGTACATATAAAGAATGCTGAAATCGGAGTTTGTTTGACCCCTCAACTCGAAAAGTCTCATAATCTCAAGCCCTAACTCCATCTTTTTCTACTGATTTTCATGATATAAACATTGATATTTGATCCTTAATCACATATAATCGAGTATTAGGGTCCAAAATCCTTACCTCAATGAAGAACAATGATTACCTCTCTTCAAAATCACCTCAAAAGCTCTCTTTCCGTACAAAAATGGTGAAAAAGTGGGTATTGGTCGCGGAGGGTTTATTTTTATACTCTCCATAATTTTCGCGGTCTATTCACACGTTTTACTACCTGAGTTACTGTTCACCCGAGTTACTGTTCATCCGAGTTGCTGTTCATGCTGCTGTGAAAAAATTCAGCAGCTTTTCTTCTAGTCTAAATTGATCCGTTAACCTTTCGAAATCCACCCGAGGCCCTTGGAAATCTCAACAAATATACCAACATGTCCCATAACATCATTCGAACTTAGTCGAGCCTTCGAAACACCAAAAACAACATCAAAACACCAAAATCACATCAAATTCAAGCCTATGAACTTTGAAATTCCTAAATTCCACCAACGACGCCGAAACCAACCAAAACACATCCGATTGACCTGAAATTTTGCACACATATCCAAAATGCTATTACGAACCTGTTGTAACTTTCATAATTCCATTCCAACCCCGATAGCCCATTTTCCACTGCCGATCAAAAATCGCCGAAAACTAACTTTCGCCAATTCAAGCATAATTCTACACCGGACATCACAAAAATATACCGAACACACTCCTAAGTCCCAAATCACCTAACGAATCTATCCGAGACATAAAATCTGCATCCCGAGATTTTTTACCAATAAGTCAACTCTTAGTTGAATTTTTCAACTCTAAAGCTACTTTTAGAGGCTAAGTGTCTTAAGTCCTTCTATTACCACTCCGAACCTGAACTAACCAACTCTAACACATCCTAAACAGTATAACCAACCTATGACAAGTCAATAACAACAAATATAAATACAAATTCTGTGTAACAACCGACCGGGTCGTTACAAATACACAGTGCACGACCTGAACCTGGAGGCGTCACCAATACTGACGCCGTAGTCAAATCCATATTGGGCTTCTGAAAGTTCCGCCCACACTCGTCTGACCATTTGAATGGAACACCCTTTTGGCTCAATATGATCTTATTAGTTGTTCATAATCAATTACAGAATCACCCAATAACTTCACGTAACAATAATCCCCTTTCTACCCTTCACGATACTGATAACGAGATGCGATTCATGAAGATCTCATAATTATATACCCGAATTAACGTGTCTCATTTAATGCCACACCGGGAATGAACATACCTCACAGGTCAAAGCTCAATAATTATAACACGGATTTGACAAATTATGCACAATTAATTAATTAATTAATTTATTTATTATTAGTATTACTTTTATTATTATTTTTATACATAAGTTGTTGAATAAGCCTAACAGGCATGACCCCCTACCAGTACTATAGTAAAGTTTTAACTCACAAGGGAGAATTTAAACACACGAATATCCAGCACAAGGATCTCATCCTTACATAACTTCCACCGCGGCTCGTAGCCCGGTTTAAATATATCTCAAATCATATTAAAATGCGAGGATCTCGTCCTCAATTCCGAATCACAAGCAACATGCATATACCAATCGAAACATTCCATTTCCTTCCTTTAAATATTTTTCGTTAAACAAAATTACAACACGTAATGATAAACATAGCTATCTCCATAGAGTTTCTCAATACAAGTATTCACATAAGCAGTTTTTTTTTTGGAGTTACGAAGTTCACCCGAGAGTGGAGCATATTATAAGAATCTTATTAGATACACATAACCGTATTAAGTTCAGGAAATCATCACTTTATAATAATTACAAATTATTTTTGTAATGACACCATTTAATGTAACGACCACAGCCATACCATAGAAAATATATCAACAGGTTGAGTCTCCACCTCTAGGAATCTAACCTCCATTTTCGACATTCCGACTCATTTTTTCCTAGCTGGTCATGTAGTTGAGTTGTAACTGCAATGAGGCACATAACCTGAGTGTTCTTATGAAATAGGACTCTCCCAAGTCTAGGACAATTTCTATCACTAGCCGAAATGAAGTACCAACCTGCCCCGAGTCGTACAAAATTTTACAATCATATTTGAGTCCTTTAATGAGTCTGTAGACTTACTCTCTGGCTATATGAACCAAAGTAGGAGTATGACAGGCTAACTTGTCGAACCTGATGGCATGTCCTGACATTGTCATGGTGACCTGACACAATCGTTCAAACCTTATGCACCACACATTATGGAGAGTCCGAGAAACAACCCTTTTAATAGCATTATGAGAATTGAGTCAAATAGTTGGTGTTGCAATGACTGGTCGTCCTCTTCGTAGGCTTGCTTCGACCATCGGCGACCAGTTTCTCCTTTACCATGTTGACTCAACACAGTTGAGCTACCCCACTTATTCATGTACCCTTCATTATTCCTTGGGGTAACTCTTATCCTTATTGATGCACAATGACCCCAAAGGTAGGTGATCACGCTCAACTATGTCTTATAAAAAGACTAAACGGGCGCTGCAAATATAATCCGGGGTATTACACCCAGAGTCGATCCTACAGGGAATTTACGTATCAATCAAGCCGTCAGCATACGCAACTTTTACTTAATAAATTTTCTCAAGAATTTTGAATATCAATTGGTGATGTTTTACTATTTCTACTGACAAAAGTAATAAATTAACGATTAACTAACAATATGGTGTAAACAATTATAATAAAGGTCTAAGGTCATGGTTTCCCCCGTTGGTGAACTTCCTTCTTGGATACTTCTTATAGTTTGATTAGTTGTCTCTATCAATCATGAACACTCTATCTACCATAAATCTCTCTCAAGTAATTATGATAATTTACTAGACGCACTCTCTCAAGTTACGCTAGCTAGATTGCATTACAGTTCACTTAGATTGCACCCGAAGTATCGTTATCTCTAATCCAACCTCTAAACCCTCGGTTATGACTTTCGTCTATACTCTGGGAGTGGTGTTGTTCAAACAATTACCTAAATATGCACTCTCTCTCAAGTAGATACATAATAAATAGGCACAGCTAATTGAGGATCCCTTCGATTAACTACAACAAGAACTAGTTGAACAAATAGAGATTAACAACCAATCAAACTATATTAATATCACAATAAGTTCATCCCCTAACGGGTTCCACCAAAACCTTAGATTAAGGAAATTAGCTACTCATGCTCATAATAATCAAATCCACAATAACTTGCATAAATAAATTACAGAGTAATGAATAAAGGATATAAAAATCAATGTTTTGCTTTGCTGAGTAGTATTCCACAAGCTTCTCTTGTCTCTAATGGCAAAAGTCCCCCAAAGGTATGTTTTTGGGTCTATTTATATGTTTGGGATAAACCGTAAACGTGTAGGAGACTTCTATTCAAACCGGGAAACACTTAAAACCTTCAAAACTCGGATTTGACCGGACTAAGGACCAGGCATTACAGGCCAAACGCCTGGCCAGGCCTGGCGTAGGGCCCAAACGCCTAGCTAGGCCTGGCGTTACGGCTCAAACGCCTGGCTAACGCCTGGCTAGGCCAGGCTTTACAGCCCAAACGCCCGGCTATAGCCCGGTTAACTCCTTTTCGACTCTTGAGCGTATTTTCGACGTTTATGCATCCATTTAACTTGGCTTCCATCTCCAATTCACTTACACATGAAATAGACTCCATTAGGCACATACGAAGTGTATTTTCATCATTAACACACATAAAATGTAAGGCACATACTGTGTTAAACCATGAATTCTAGCAACACATCAACACCCCACACTTAAACATTTGCTCATCCTCGAGCAATCAAACTACACTCATGTACACAACTTATTAAGCAAATCCCTTAANTCTAGGATCAAGTAGGACTTTATTTGGTTGTAATGTAGGCTGCAGGACGGGTAGGATATATTTAGATATAACAGTGACTACAACTCCCCAAACACTTTAATACATATACTTTAGCTTTCAACCTCAAACTTATATTAAGCCAAACTCCATCTTCACATCAATGTTATTACCCCATACTTCTTTAAGCACAATTACATCAAGAGTCACCACATTATATTCTTTCACAACAATACAACTATTTATTTTCTATTTATTTTTTCTTTTTCTCTTTTTTTTTCAAGTGACTCTTACTTTTCAAAACAGTGCACCTTTCTCTTTATTTCAATTATTCCCCTAAAAGAAACAACCTACCATCCCACACTTTAATTTTTCTATATTTCATCACATTTTCAGTGCTTACAAGAGGTGACAAGGTTCAAATATATGATCGATTCAAACAAAGGGGTATGGCTTGTAATGTGGTTGCCAAAGAAACANGAAATGCCTATATCACTTCCAAGACTGAACAACTACTATTTTGCTTTGCACACATACGGAGCAAGTTCTAGACATCAAATGCAATGCACAAAATAACATACAAACCTCACACAGACATGGCACACAACTCACTCAGGGTTGGATCTATCATGACACTCCAGTCAAAGCAGTTAAGCAAATTTAGAATCCACGATTTAAGGTATTCATCCTTGAGTCAAAAAATTGAGCCTAAGCGTCACAACCAAAGTACTAACTATTCTCAAGGCATCACAAAGTTCCGAGATATTGCTGCAATTAATCCCTCAACCATGTGGTTACTACTCTTAAAAATTGAAAACTACCTACACCCCGTTCAATAAAAAACCCTTGGAAAAGAATCGTGTTCCAAAGAAAAACCAAGGGGGAATTACTACACTACCTAAAACAAAAAATCTTTTTGGTATTTTCTTTAGACTTACTTCCCTCAAGAGAACTGTCTAGGAGATCCATCGTCGGGAAGAGTCCACATATTTCTAAAAAAAAATTCTTTTTTTTCTGTTTTGTTCTACCTAAAATAAAAAGACTACAAAAAAACTACAACAAGAAACCACATACGGTACAACAATTCCAAAATACATAGGTACGACACCCCACACTTAATTCATGCAATGTCCTCAGTGCATCATATATAGACAAAACAAGAAATAAAAAACAAGGTGCAAGAAACTCCCTGATCATTCAGCGTCTTCATCATTGGATGCTCTCCATTCCTCCTCAAACTCATCTTCTCCATCATCTTCCTCATCTGAGCACATCGGCTCTGCATCAGAGTCGTCAGGTGTGTTGATATCCTCATCATCTGGGAGCCTGTATCCCTCACCTGCTCCAATCATCTGCTGAGCATGCGCATTGAGCGGGTATCTCTGATCCAATTCATCTCTCTCATCAACTGACGTTGGGCGACCTCCTATTCGCAACTGCAAATCCATCATCCCATAAAGATGGGCCATGAAGCTATCATCCCGCACATTGCGCTCAGCATTGGTCAGTGAAGACTCTTCTTTCAGTCTTAAGCCAATGATGTCAGTCTCTTGTGCGAGTTGATCAATGGTATGGTCAAAGTTGGGATCAACCGCTACATTTTCATTTAGCAGGAACTGAGTCAAGGAAATTTGGGAATGGTATTCGATCAATTCTATTGCTGGAACGCACCAACCCCATTTGATAGTGCATCAAATGGCCCAGATTCACTCTCTTCCCCGTCATGAGGATGTAGAGCACACAAATCCTCTCAAGGATGATTAAGGTGTCATGGGTGCACGGTAGTATCCGTGCATTAATCACTTTAAGCCATACCTGGGTTTCAGCCTTCATTTTCTTCTTGGGAAACCTTTTATGGCGATTTGTGGCTCTATCCCGAATCCAAGAAACCCTAGAATCAACCCCACAAAGTGTGTGCCTCACCTCTCTATATATAATATGGCGGATGAATTTCTCTAGAGGCTCTACTGGAACATTTGGTGCACCTAGAAAATCACATATGGCTTTGGCTGAAAAATCCACTAAGTGCGCACGAATTGGTCCCAATTCGTCCTTGTCCTTAGGGTCGAACCCTGCATAGAATTCCCGGATAAATTAAGGTTGATGTTACCATCGTGCCGGAACACATATCCTAAACCCAACTCATGGATGCTCCTCCAAATCGCCGAGAATTTTATTCTGAAACTCCCTTACTTAATGGCCCATTCAGGGTGAACATGCTTAGGCTTGCAGCGTGCATACCATTTCCTGGATTGTGCTGGTACGCTGTTGATACCATATTCCCGTTTGCCAACGGGTTGTTGTCTCATAGCAGCGACAATATCTACGGCTTCCTCACCAGTCATACTGGTAGTAGCATCTCCCATTTTTTTTTGTTCTGAGGTGGTGGGGGTTTTGCTTTGATTTTCGTTGGGGCCGAAGACTTGGCCTTTCCTTTGCTGGTGGCTCTTCTGGGTAGCATCATTTGCCCTGCACAAATGATCATTAGTTAGTGGGTTTCATAAAGTGTGTACTCTACGCTTTCCCACTTTGCCAAGGTCACTCAGACTTCACCTTGGCGAGTTTATGAACAATTGACACATAAGGCTTCTCGTGAGCCACTTCACACTTAAAATTTCATGGAGTTCAAGATGCATGACACTAGTGGTTTGTTTCCCGGAGACTCGGGCTCCAAATGGGATATGTATTGCCATTGAGGCATTACATCGAACACTTGGCTAGCACAATTGCCGTGGGAGCTCTTATGGACTTGAGGGACAGCCTCATGTACCCAAATTTGTTTGGGGTTCCATAATACCACTTAGCTTCACAATTTGAGCCCATTCCTAAAGGGTTTCGGGTATTTGGGTTCACAACACAATACAATATGACCATGAACCGCATAAACCCAATAAGAATCACCATGAATCAAGGATACACCTTTTATAATTGTAACACCCAATTCGAAGTAACAAAGGATAGAAATATAATCATACCTCAAATATTGATGTGTGTTTATCGGATGAAGTGCACCACAAAAATCAAACCTGTGTAGATCTGTGTGTGTTGTGGGTTTTGTTGTAGTGAAGATGTGTGTGTTAATCTATGTGTTTTGGTCTGAGTACGAGAGTAAATCTGGGAGTAGAAACTTGCTTGAGAGGGAGAGAGTTGGGAGATGTAAATAAGAAGAGTGGACTTACCTGGCGTTTGGTGTGTGTTATAGTCAAAAATCCCGGGCACCCTGGCGTTAGCCAGGCGTTAGAGTTGAAACGCCCAGACCCCCCTGGCGTTAGCCAGGCATTTTAGGCTTAACGCCTGATGCTCCATGGCGTTAACAAGGCATTTGGGGCTTAACGTCTGGGGTCTTTGGCTTTTGCTAGGCGTTTGAGGCCTAAAGCCTGCTTGACCCCAGATTTGTCCCCACTTTCCGTCATGCTAAAACACTGCTCCTTTCACCCGAATGCACTAGCAAGCTCGTTAGTACCTATTATTACACGAAATACTTCTAGCTATACTAAGATTTAACTACGCATTGGGTTGCATCCCAACAAGCGCCTTAGTTAATGTCGTGGCACGATGATTACAACAAGTCAATAGGTTGCCTCCTATGAAGTGCCTGATTTAACGTCGCGACACGACGGAGAATGAACGATGTTTTTAAGGGTCGTTCAGTCTTTTAGGTTCAACCAAATGCACAATAGCCATCATACTGGTTTTATTCATTCCCACATACCTTTTTAATCATTGTCCATTGACCTTGAAGGCGCTTGACCCATCCTCAGCAGTAATTTCCACCGCACCATAAGGAAATACGTTGACCACTTTAAAAGGGCCTGACCATCGGGACTTGAGCTTACCCGAGAACAGTCTTAATCTTGAATTGTAAAGCAATACCTTGTCCCCTGGTTTGAAATCTCGGTCCACAATGTTTTTATCATGTAATCTCTTCATTCGTTCTTTATACAACTTGGTGCTTTCAAATGCTTGTCCTCTGAACTCTTCCAACTCGTTTAACTCTGTGACTCGATTTTCTCCAGCAGTATAGAGATCCAGGTTCAACTGCTTCAATACCCACCAAGCTCGATGTTCTAATTCCACGGGCAGGTGACAAGCCTTACCAAATACCAACTTGTATGGATACATACCGATTGGTGTTTTGAATGCGGTTCTATAGGCTCAGAGGGAATCATGAAGTTTCTTCGCCCAATCAGTTCTTGTGGTGTTAACTGTTTTGGTCAACACACTCTTTATTTCGCGGTTGGAGACCTCAACATGCCCGCTAGTTTAGGGGTGGTATGGGGTTGCTACCTTGTGATGTACATCATATTTAGCAAGCAACTTTTAGAAGACACAATTGCAGAAATGAGTGCCTCCGTCACTAATAATGGCCCTTGGGGTCCCAAAACGAGTGAATATATTCTTCTTTAAGAACCCCACCACCACTCGTGCATCATTGGTGGGGAATGATGCAGCTTCTACCCATTTGGACATGTAATCTACAGCAACAAGTATGTACTTATTTCCGTAGGAGCTGACAAAAGGACCCATGAAATCTATCCCCCACACATCGAACACTTCTACCTCTTGTATCGGATTCATGGGCATCTCATGACGACGGGATATGTTCCCCGTCCTTTGGCATTCATTACAGCCCTTCACCCATTGATGGGCATCTCTGAACGTAGTGGGCCAATAAAACCCGACCTCCAACACTTTAGCTGCTGTTCGGACTCCTCCAAAATGTCCTCCATAAGGAGCTGCATGACAAGCCTTATCTATTCACTGGCCCAACACGGCTCCCATATCATAGTCACACATGAGTTCGAACGGTTGCTCCCAGTCGGGGGAAACTATAATTGGTGTCGTGACTAACTTTTCTTTAGCTCCTCAAAAGCTACCCTGCAATCACCAGAAAACACACATGGGTTATCTTTTTCTAGTAACTTACAGAGAGGGTTGGCAATTTTGAAGAAGACCTTGATGAATCGCCGGTAGAATCCGACATGTCCCAGGAAGCTACGAATAGCTTTGACTGACGTGGGTGGAGGGAGTTTTTCAATCACTTCTACTTTGGCTCTGTCCACTTGAATACCTTTACTCGAGACCAAATGTCTCAAGATGATTCCTTCTTGTACCATGAAGTGGCACTTCTCCCAATTCAGCACTAGGTTCGTCTCGATTCACCTCTTTAGTACACGGTTTAAATTTTCTAGGCATTCATCAAACGAATTTCCCAGCACTGAAAAATTTGTCCATGAAGACCTCCATAATATCTTCCACCATGTCTGTGAAAACGGCCATCATGCACTGTTGGAATGTTGCAAGTGCATTACAGAGACCAAATGGCATCCTCCTGAAGGCAAATACCCCTTAAGGGCATGTGAAGGAGGTCTTTTCCCTATCCTCCTGGGCAATAGAAATCTGGTTGTACCCTGAATACCCGTCAAGAAAACAAAAATGAGATCTCTCTGCTAGCCGGTCGAGCATCTGATCATGAAGTGAAGTGGGAAGTGGTCTTTGCGGGTGGCAAGGTTCAACTTTCTGCAATCCATGCATATTCTCCAGCCCGTGACGGTTCTAGTGGATATCAGCTCGTTTTTATCATTCCTTACCACTGTCATACCACCTTTCTTTGGTACACACTATAATGGGCTAACCCAGCTGCTGTCAGAGATGGGGAAAATGATTCCCGCATCTAACCACTTTATAACTTCTTTCTTTACCACTTCCTTCAGATTTGGGTTCAACCGCCTTTGATTTTCCCTAGAAGGTCTGTGTCCCTCTTCCAGGAGAATCTTGTGCATGCAATAGGCTGGGCTGATCCCTTTGATATCTGCCATCGTCCAGCCAATGACAGCCTTGCATTCAGAAAGTACCTGTAACAACTGTTGTTCCTGCACATCTAACAACCCAGATGAAATAATAACAGGTAATGTAGAGTTAGGTCCAAGAAATGCATACCTGAGGGGAGCTGGTAAAGGCTTCAACTCTAACTTGGGTGGTAATTCAACTGAGGGCTTGGCTAGTGGGCTCTCTCTCTTTTCCAAGTGTAATGGTTCAATTTCGAGAGCCCTCGACCATGTTCCTTTTCCATCCAATGCTAATACCCATTCTTCTAGCTTGACACCGTTCATATCATCTAAGCTCATCAAACATGCAGCCAAAGGGTCTCCCACAGTTAGGCATGCATTATCTTCTTCCAGGATCACATTCACGGCATCAATAAGAGAGCAGTTGGCGAACTCACTTGGTCGCCTCATACTCTTCTGCACGTTGAACGTGATTTCTTCATCATTGAGCCTCATCTTAAGCTCACCAGTCTCACAATCGATGAGGGATCTGCCTGTGGCCAAAAATGGCCTTCCAAAGATTATGGGAATTTCCTCATCTACTCGGCAGTCTAGGATAACAAAGTCAGCAGGGAAAAGAAATTTCTCCACTTGCACTAACACATCATCTAGAATACCTGACATTCTCTTCACCGTCCTATCAGCAAGTTGCAGCAACATGGAGGTGGGCCTGGATTTACCAATCCCCAGTCTTTTATATATGGCCAGTGACATAAGATTAATGCCGGCTCCCAAGTCACATAGGGCTTTGGCGAAAGCTAAGTTTCCAATGGTACAAGGAATTGTAAAACTCCCTGGGTCAAACAATTTTTCAGCAATAGGACGCGTCACTACCGCACTACAAGTCTGAGTAAGGGTGACAGTAGCCAGATCTTGGAAGTCAAATTTTCTAGACATCAAGTCCTTCATCATTTTAGCATAGCCAGGCATTTCCTTCAATGCATCAATCAATGGGATATTTACTTGTATCTACTTTAGCATGTCCAAGAATTTCTTATACTGCTCATCCTTCTGGTATTTTTCCAGCCTTTGAGGGAATGGAGCTGGTGATCTCTTCTTTCCTGTTATCTGTTCTTTTTCCTTTTCCACCACCACCGCAATTGCTAGCTCTGTGATTTCATCAAGTTCTTTCTCAGTTTCACCTTGCTTATTAGATTCTCCTTCAGCTGGCTGCACTATGCCCTTGGTCAAAAGAGTCAAGTCATCAATTTCAATAGGCACCTGCACCAATGTATCTGTCTGTCTACTTTCCTGCCTCATCTCTTGTTCCAGGTCCATGTCTCTGCCATTGCGGAGACTCACTGCCACTAGCTACTTTGGTCCTTGGTCCCTTGCATTCACCTGAGTATCAGCAGGTAAAGTTCCATGAGGACGATCGTTAACTGCATTTGAAATCTGCCCCAGCTGCACCTCGATATTTTTAATGGCTGAGTCATGGGCATCTACTCTTTCGCTAATCTTAGCATTTGACCCAATAACCTGCTGCATCATAGCTTCTAACCTGGAGAACCCATCTTCTTGCCTTACCCCTGTTGATGCTGAGGAGGGTAGTATGCTTGTTGTTGATTCTGATGGTTATAACCTTGTGGCCTCTGATATGGTGCTGCATTACTTTGTGGTCTCATGACATCCATATTTCCACTGTTCTGATGTTGGTGAGGTGGTCTATACGGTTGAACTTGCTGACCCCAATTCTGCCCCTCTTGTCTCTAGCGTTCATAATTTGACACATAATTCATGTTTTCTGGATAAGGAGGGTGATCACTTTCTGCATTCCACTGGTTACCAAATGGTCGACTAATGCAAGATGTGCATAAGCCCTCATTGGTTGTATCTACGATGTGTAGCTGTTGTTTTTGCCCGGATTCCTCCACCTTCTTAGTTAGTATGCTCATCCGTGTTATCAAGGTGGCCACGTTCTCTGCAATAGTATTGAATGGATCGAATGGCATTGAGTAAACTACAGGAGTAATGGGTGCATTCCTGGTTGTCCATCCTGAATTCTGTGCCATTTTATCAAGTAAGATCTGCCTTTCTCTCCACGTTTTGATCAAGAATGCTCCACCAGCTGAAGCATCAACATTTTCCTTAACAGTATCAGCCAGACCCATATAAAAATGCTGCCCTAACATCTGCTCTGGAATACCATGTTGTGGACAGATAACCAGCATTCCCTTAAATCGTTCCCATGTCTCCTGTAATGTTTCAACTGGTTTCTGTCTAAAGCTCAAGATTTCATCAATTTGTTGTGCAGTCTTGTTGGGTGGATGAAACTTGTTCACGAACTGCTTAACTAATTCCTCCCATGTGGTAATGGAATTGATGGGGAGTGAGTTTAGCCAAGTCTGGGCAGCTCCACTCACTGAGAATGGAAACAACAACAATTTTATTGCCTCCTGAGTGACGTTTGGCTGCCTCTGTGTTTTGCAAATTGACAGGAAGTTCTTCAAATGCTGCTGGGGGTCTTCGATGTATGACCCTGAGAATAGTCCCTTATTCTGCAACAAGTGCAGCATATTATTTGTAATCTGGAAGGACTCGGCCTGTATTTGAGGGACTAGTATCGCAGTGGCCAAATTCTCTGTTGTGGGTTATGCCCAGTCATATAAAGGAGCCTCTGCCCCTATCTGTGCAACTGGGNGCAGTTCTCGATGAGCTTCTAGGCATGCACCTGTACAACCAAGTTAGCAAACGATAAATTTTCAATGTATAAATGAAAATTTGAAGAAAATTGACTATATTTCAGAATTTTGTATTTTTTCCAACTTCAATCGATAACACCGTGAAATTCCCCGGCAACGACACCAAAATTTGATCACGCTCAACTATGTCTTATAGAAAGACTAGACGGGCGCTACAAATATAATTCGGGGTATTACGCCCAGAGTCGATCCTACAGGGAATTTACGTATCAATCAAACTGTCAGCATACACAACTTTTACTTAATAAATTTTCTCAAGACTTTTGAATATCAATTGGTGATGTTTTACTATTTCTACTGACAAAAGTGATAAACTAACGATTAACTAACAATATGGTGTAAACAATTATAATAAAGGTCTAAGGTCATGGTTTCCCCCGTTGGTGAACTTCCTTCTTGGATACTTCTTATAGTTTGATTAGTTGTCTCTATCAATCATGAACACTCTATCTACCATAAATCTCTCTCAAGTAATTATGATAATTTACTAGACGCACTCTCTCAAGTTACGCTAGCTAGATTGCATTACAGTTCACTTTAGATTGCACCCGAAGTATCGTTATTTCTAATCCAACTTCTAAACCCTAGGTTATGACTTTCGTCTATACTTTAGATTGCACTCTATCTCAAGTAGATACATAATAAATAGGCACAACTAATTGAGGATCCTTTCAATTAACTACCACAAGAACGTAGTTGAACAAATAGAGATTAACAACCAATCAACCTATATTAATATCACAATAAGTTCATTCCCCAACGGGTTCCACCAAAACCCTAGATTAAGGAACTTAGCTACTCATACTCATAATAATCAAATCCACAATAACTTGCATAAATAAATTACAGAGTATTGAATAAAGGATGTAAAAATCAATGTTTTGCTTTGCTGAGTAGTATTCCACAAGTTTTTCTTGTCTCTAATGGCAAACGTCCCCCAAAGTTGTGTTTTTGGGTCTATTTATATGTTTGGGATAAACCCTAAACGTGTAGGAGACTTCTATTCAAACCGGGAAACACTTAAAAGCTTCAAAACTCGGATTGGACCGGACTAGGAACCAGGCGTTACAGGCCAAACGCCTGGCCAAGCCTGGCGTTAGGGCCCAAACGCCTGCCCAGGCCTAGCATTAGGGCTCAAACGCCTGGCTAGGCCAGGCTTTACAGCCCAAACGCCCGACTATAGTCCGGTTTACTCCTTTTCGACTCTTGAGCGTATTTTTGACGTTTATGCATCCATTTAACTCGGCTTCCATCTCCAATTCACCTACACATGAAATAGACTCCATTAGGCACATACGAAGTGTATTTTCATCATTAACGCACATAAAATGTAAGGCACATACTGTGTTAAACCATGAATTCTAGCCACACATCAGTAGGGCTCTATACAGATAAACCTTGGCATGAACCATATAGTCTAGAAGCTTGTCAACCTTTGTACTCCCTCTGGAACACCCCAAAATCCGCAACCGTGACTTCCACGCTGAGTAGACCTTCTGTAGATTTAAAATTGTCTATATAACTCCTTTGGTACTGAGGCATATGGTTATTAAGGAGGCAGACATATCGCAAGTCCCAATTTTACCTCTTGTAAAATCTCAGGCCTTATACATTCCAAACCAAAACCGATATAACACATGACCCCACAATCTATTCCTTGACAGTGGACTTCACCACTTGGCACGAAGTCATAGGTCACAATGCCTGATAATCCACAATGTTAAACTTCACAGCTCATACAAATCAACCTCGTTGCTTTCAACTATTCCCTTGTTTTGCAATAGTGGAGTAGCTATAAATCCTTGTAGAATATTTATTAGTCCAACATGTACCGACTGAGCTAGAACCTCTGCGTCTAGATCCATTTAAGACTGTAGTAGGTGCTGATGTTCGAGCTTTAGAATGATCTCTGCTTCTGTCTCTTCCCCTAATTGTAGCTGTCATTGGGAATTCATCTCTTGTCCGGTTGTAGACGCTTTATGCATTGTCGATATTTGTGGGAAGACGAGAATAGAAAAGTTCGATCATCAATGGTAGAATAAATTCGCACAATAGAGTAGAATAGAAGTGAAATTGTTCCTAACTTGATAGCCTCTGAGGGATAAGTACAGACGTCTCTGTACCGATCCTTCAGAATCTACCAAGTTTGTTCGTGAATTGTGAGACCTAGGCAACATAGTGCTCTGATACCAACTTGTCACGACCCAAATTTCCAAGCTTAGGGATCGTGATGGCGCCTAACAACACACTTGCTAGGCAAGCCAATGTTAGAGTTCGCTTAACTGTTTCCTTTAATTAACCATTTAAACATGATAAAACAATTTTAAATTAACACTTAATCTAATGGCTTTAAATGAATAATTCACAATATAAAATAATAAACAATTAACTACACCGAGCCACGAACTCATTATATAGATAAATCCAAAAACTACCTCAGAGTCTGGTGTCACAATTCACGAACTGCTAAAGAATATGACAAATAATTGGCTGAAAGAAATAATGTAACTGTTCTAAATATAATACAACAACGTTTATGAAAATAGGAGAAGACTCTCGGGATCTGCGAATACCGGCAAATATACCTCGTGTCTCCAAATAAATGAATAGCCGCTCTAAATATCTTTACAGCTGGCCGGTACCTGGATCTGCACAAAAGAGTGCAGAGTGTAGTATCAGTACAACCAACCTCATTTACTGAGTAAGTGTCGAGCCTAACCTCGATGAAGTAGTGACGAGGCTACGGCGGGGCATTAACAACATATAGCATGTGACCATAATATACACAATAACGAAATAAAACAATTCTACACGAACAAGAAAAATATAACTGAGACAATAAATATAAAGCAAGAAGGAATTCTAAACAATTGATTAAGTACTGCAACATAAATAAAATAAGTCATCTGTCTTTTCCAGGCCTCAGCTATAACCAATTCTCAAATAATTTCCAAATTTCCATACTTTAACTTTAAATGAAAATAGTGCCAAAAATATGAAAAGTAGTGAAAATAAAATAGTAAGTTTTCAAATCTTTGTTTTTCTTTGAAAATCAGTAAAATATATAAATGTCCTCCCTTATCGCTCCTTGTTGCGGCGTGCAACCCGCTCCCACCTGTCCACCCTTATTGCTCCTCCCTAAATATATCACCCTTATTACTCCTGTTGCAGCGTGCAACCCGATCCCACCTGTACACCCTTATCACTCCTTGTTGCGGTGTGCAACCCGCTCCCACTAGACATGTCATATCAATTTATTCATAAATTTCACAATGCAGGCCAAGCCTTTCACAATATTTTTGTTTCAACAATTGCAAACAAAAAACAGTATAGTTCGTAAGCTTTAACCAATATCATTCCATAAAAAACCAACCAGAATATATGTAACCATCGTAACACTGTCAACCGAACTCAGTCTTTATATATACCATGATAGAATCAAGAGAATAACCAACACTTTTAACCCACTTACAACAACAATTGGGAATAAATCAATGAAACCAAATAACCACGTGAACCTTAACAATCACGAAACAGTTAAACTACATTTCTCACAACTTTCTCAAATATATATATATATATATATATATACACACACAAGGTTATTACATAGAATTATACATGAGAATTTGTAGGAAAATTGGGAAATCTTGAAGAAAACCTAGAAATTTGTATTTGGATTTTAACCACGAATTTGATCATGGAATTTAGAGTAAATTGTATATTTGAACTAGTAAGCTATGGGTAGAATATATCTTCGAGAAATTTCGGATTTCGGGTACGTGGGCCCGAGGGCATTTTGGTCAATCCGCTGAGCGGGGTTGAAAAATTATATAATTTGGAATTGTTGCAAATATTAGAGTATATTTTCATTGGTGTGTCGTTGTTTGGATAGTTTTGGGGCATTGTGCATCCATTGGAGTCGTCGGGAGGGCTTGGAAACCGGTTATGGAATTTTGGAGCGAGGTAACTCTCCTTTCTAACTTTGTGAGGGGGAATTGTCCCCCTAGGTGAACTAATTAAGTATGTGCTATTATCTTAGGGGGCTACGTACGCACGAGGTGACGGGAGTCCGTGCGTATCTACTAAAAATATGGATTTATTATGTGAATATGTGTACATATGAGCACCTGAGTCGCAGGTATGACTCACGAGCAAGCTAGACTTATTGTTTTTATGTTGACCACGTCGCATGATCGATTCGCAAGCGGGAAAAAATAGATGCATATATGGTTCGAGTCGTTCGACCCTTCGGCAGTGTACAATTTATTATTGTTGGTCCGTGCCGTTCCACCCTCAGCATTTCTTGCACATGATATTTACTGCGTATTTACTGTGATTTTTTCCTGAATACAGGCCTGTAATTTTAAGTTCTCAACTGAAATGACAGAGATTTAAAGTTATTAAAATTTTTGGAAGAAGTTGTTCCTTCCCGTAGATTATTTGTTATTTGATTAAATCACCCATGTTGATGAATTGTTATTAATATGACGAAGATTTAAGGTGTTAAATGTGGAAGGAGTTGATATTATTTATTCCTGATTTTAATAAATTGCCTATGATAATCATGCTTAGTGTCACACTCGAATATACTAAATTGACCTCTAGCAAGTGTCTAATTCGACCTCTCATCACTATCTTTCTTGGGTTAGGCGGACGACTTACTAAGTAAACGTTATTTTCGTACTCATGCTACACTTGTTGTGCATTTTTATTGCACAGGTACTTTCATAGCGATGTGGCGGATTTGTAGACGTAGGCGAGCTGCATCATCCGGAGGCAATCCGCAGCTGACAGAGTCTCCCTCATATTGTATTTATTTTCATTTTAAATTCCTTGTCCACTTTGTATTTCGGACAAGCTTGTGATGATTGTATAAATTCTTAGAAATTGCTTATGTACTTGTGACACCGGGTTCTGGGATGTGTTTGGGATATATTTGCTAAAATGGAACATTTAAACCATCATATTTACTTAACGAATTTTGTTTAAGTTATTACGTAACAAGTTAAAGATGATGATTTCAAAAATGCTAAAACAAGAAATTTAACTTAATTATTTAAATGATTGGCTTACCTGACAATGGTGTCCGGCGCCATCACAACCTTAGTGATTTTTGGGTTGTGACAGTTATAATTTCTAGTGCTATAAACTTCTAACATTAAAAAATTATAGTTATCATTGGAACAGGTGCTTCAAAATTCTAGCCAACGGTTACTTCATATATGTTTTTTAAAAATTCAACCCGGCTGTCGGGACTGGGACCGGGCTAGGCCACTGGGACAAGACGGTCGTCCCGTCACTTCCCTCGTCCCATTACCCCCATCTATACCACTAAGACATGTCAGACCGGGTCGGGACCGGGTCATGTCGTCCCTTCAGACACAGAACAAATGCATAAGGCACGTTAGACTCAATGGCCAATACGTCCTTCAGAATTGTTTATGATAAGTGTTGTTAGTATTCGCTTCATTCCATTTTTTTCTTTTCCGTTAATGATGTAAAACTTTTTGAGGAATTTTCATAAAGCAGTACAATTTAGAGCTTAATTACCATATGTAATTATAGTTTGTTCATTTACCATTCGTATCTACTGTTCAATTGTTACCAGCTTATATTATTTATATTTAGACGCGCAATGAATACACTTGTATTCAGACGCGCAACAAATACAACATGTGTGAATTGTATTCGTTCACGTAGTGAACACAATTTGTATCAACTGTATTCATTCACACAACGAATACACCCAAAGCGAAATAAAGGGGTGTATACAAAGAATACAACATGTGTCAATTGTATTCGTTCACACAACAAGGGATATATACTAAGGACACAACCTGTATCGACTGTATTCATACGAAATATAGACATACAGAAAAATAAAAATATTTTTATTGAGAGTCGAACTTAAGACATCCGCTTACTAAAGCGGTTGGACTAACCAACTGAGCTAAGAGCTTGTTGCTCTCTTGTTTCAGTTAAAAATATTTGATCTCTTGTTTCAGTGCTTTCAGGTGGATTTGCAATAAAATCCAAATATAGCTACGAATAATAATTTTCTAAAAGTATAGCTAAGAATGATAAAGGCAGTGTATATGTTTGTTGTACCATATAAAATTTCCTTTTTGTTAAAAATATTTTGACTCATAACTAAATCTAGAGGCTCTTCATACTTAATAGTTAACGTTATAACATACTTGCCTGGGAGAAAGTATGTTATCCTACTAATGTTGGTTGTACTTATAACATCTTGATGTAGCTATATAAAACAAGTCTTCTATTAGTATATTGTTATGAACATCAGTTGCAAGAAAGATAAACTTTGGGTTAAGTGGGTTCACAGTTATTACATCAAGGGAGGCAAAATTTAGGAAACTGTACCTAAGCAAGCCTCTTGAATAGTGCAGAAGATTTTGAAGATACAGAGTCTCCTTCAGCAAGCTGGGATTATAGAAGAAGATTTACAAGGTATGACAAACCTTCCCCATTAAGAAGATATATTTGCTGATGAGGGGTGATTTTCCTGAAGTGCAGCGGAGGAAAATAGTCTTGGATCTTCAAAATAGGTATTCAAATTAAGACTGGCATCTCTTGGAAGATTGCCCACCAAGAATAGGTTGATGCATTGGGGGTTGTTGATAATCAAACATGTCCTATGTGTGCTTCTCAACCATAAAGTATGTCCCCCATCTTTTTCCAATGTGATGTATGTGCACAGGTGTGGAACAAGCTCTTGCAATGGCAAAGAATTGATAGAACAACTATGATTTGGCCAGATGAGTCGAGATAGGCTGAAGTTAATGCAAAAGGAAGAAATTCAAGTGCGAAGATCTTTAAAATGACTTTGGTTGCGTGTGTTATCACCTTTGGATTGAGAGAAATCAGAGTCTTCCGGAATGAATAAGATGATCCTAAGAGCATCATCATCAAAAGAAATCTTCTGTAGGGAGTCACAAAAGACAAGACTTACTAAGGAGCTTGATAATGTGAATTTTTATCCTGTATAATATAGTCTGTCTTGTTAGTAACTTTCGGTGGATGTTAGTTGTGGGAGTATGTCTTGCAATTGCCTATCTGTAGTTCTTTCTTTGAATTGACCTGATAGTAACTAAAGCTCCACCAAACTATATACAGAACTAGGTTCTCTATTAGTTCCCATAGAACACACGCACACTGCAGTAAGTAAATGATACAATGGAGTTTTACATGGAAAAATCCCAGCTCACGAGATTAAAAACCATGACCTACCCTTGTAGGATTTCAACTTCACTACTGAGCATACTTTAGATTACAACCTATTGTAACCTATGAATTAACCTCTTAATCTCTCACTAACTTGTAACAACTCTATTACAAGCCACTTTGTAATAACTCTATTACAAAGACTTACAACTCGACTAACTCTGGCCACGACACAAACACAATAATTTATGGTTTACAAAAGATCTCCTACAAAAATGCTTCTAAGTAAGCTGAGTAGAAGTTATAAATGAAGAACAAATAACAAGGACTCAACAAACCTAAGGACTTAAGATATCTTCAATCTTTCGATCTAGTCCTTGAGGTTGCAGCAGCTTTGTTCTTGAGAGAGATTATAGCTAGCACTTGAGAGGAATATGATATTTTTGATTTGCAAGTGTTGGACCATGAAATCACTTGCCTCATGTCGATAATATGTGTGTAAGGTCATTGGGATGATGTAAGCAAATATTTGGTACAAGGAATGCCCCATAAAGTGACTGTTGCACTGTTGTGTGTGCAGTGCAACAGTGCAACGACTTTAACAGCTGTAAGGAGTTGACCTGTACTGTGACCGAAGGAACTGGTCTCTATCTGTTCCCTCTACTATTTTCGCTGTTGTTTCCTTAACTAATTTCATTGAGAGTTGAACCAGACATCTGACTAGTTACTCTTAACGCAAATGAACTAATTATTTCAAGTTCCTTATCTGGTTCTCTCATGAAGTTTGTCAAATCATCAAAGCAAAATATACATAACTTATCAGTTTCCCAGTTTTTGATGATGACAAACTTAGAGTTGATATTTTCCCTGAGAACCAGATCTGCACATTGTTTCCTCTACGAATCAGTCACATTCCCTCCGACAACCTGTTTCCTCCCTTTTAATTTTCAAGTAACATATTTGTTGTCAGTCGATACAGTGCAACAACTTTTACAATTGTAGAGTTGACTGTTAGACGACCAAGGGAACTGATCATCTGGTCCCTATCTGGTTCCTCGAGAGCGTTTTGCAAATCATCAAAACATGAGATAGCATAACTAGTCAATTTTCCCTTTTTTATGAAGACAAACTTAGAATTGATATTCTCCATGAGAAAACCATATCTCCCATATTGTTCTCCCTGCAAAATAGCCATACTCCCTTTGAGAACCTTTTCCTATCTTGTTCTCATATGAAATTTGTTAAATCATCAAAACACAAAGACACATAACTTATCAATTTCCCCATTTTTGATGATGACAAACTTAGAATTGAAGTTCCCCCTGAGAACCAGATCTCCATATTTTTTCCCATACAAAATAGTCATATTCCCCTTGAGAACCTTTTCTCCCCTCAATTTCCTTCCCTATTTTGGCATCATAAAAAAGAATTAGCCGAGTAAATGCAAAAAAAAAAGTCCAGCAAAGTTAACTCATGCCACTTGTGTGAACATAACATATTTAAAAACGGAAAGCAAGAGTATAACATGCATTAATAAAGGGAAGGAAAACAAAAATACATGATAAGATTCTAAAGGGAAGGACAACAAAAATACACGATAAGATTAAACAAGAGCTGGCAAAGGGGTAAGGTAGGGGACACTGGATGGAGAAGGGAAGGACTAGGAAGCAAGAGCTTTGAGGAGGCTGTCAATGCAAGCATTAACCCTTTGATCGTTGATCAACTCCTCATTCAGGTTCTCCACTTGGTTCCTCAACTCCACATTTTCAGCTTTTAGACATGCAACTTTTTCTCCCTGAGTATTGCTGGAACAAAGTTCCTTGTTGGCCTGATTGAGCTTAGACCTCAAGAATAACATTATGCGCTTTCCCCTGCCTAATTTCCTCATTTCATCATTTTGGGCATCAATAAGCTGAGAGATTATGGAATCACTGCCTATTCCCCCTTTTTGTCAACATACTCATATTCCTCCAAGGTGTTCATTGAGAACATTTATTTACGAGTTCCCACAAGTACTCTCCCCAAGGGGACCTCAAATTGTTCAAAGACTTTTGTGAGTAGGAATCCATATGGCAGCCCATGATTTTCATCCTTGAAGTCTGCCACTTTCTTCATATGTTCAACCAAAATCCCAGGCAGACTGATGAGAGTGTAGCCGTCCAGTGCCTCCAAAAGAACCAGGTCCGCTATAGAGGCAATGGATCGCCTTTCAGCTCTTGTAACGAGACCTTATTCACCAACTCGAACAAGAGTTGGTATCCTAAAAGCAGTGCCTTCTTGTGACTCGCTCCCCTTGTTGAAAAGCTTGAAACTTGAGAATAAACTTCCTAAAACATTGGGAATAGGTTCCCTCCAAAGTTGAGAGCCCTTCAGCAGGAACCCCAAGAATATCCTCGAGCATAACCTCAGCAATCACAAATTCTACCCCACTGATATTCAAATAGATGTTGTCACCTTCCACTTTGAACAAATCAACATAGAAACTACGAACTTCCTCCTCACAGACCTTTGGACTCTGAACAGTAAAGTGATGATTTCACTTTTGGAAGTCGCAGATTTCAACCAACTGCTTCAATCCAAACTTATCATGTCAGTTTCAAAAACTATGCCCCACATAACTTTATTTTTTTCAATTTTGCATTCCTTTCAAGCCCATACACATCAACTCTAGCCCTCTTTGAGAAACCAGGTTCCTCAAAGCTACTTAGCCTCTTTCTGAGTGGCCTTTTCTTCTCAACAATCTTCTTCTTTTCAACAGACTTTTCCTTTTCAACTCCTTCGTCACCACCAACCCTATAAACTTTTGCAAATAGGTCATCCTTACTATCATCAAATTCTCCCGCAAACACAAACTTTATCTCAGAGTACACAACCTCCAAAGGGGTTGTATCAAGGTGGGGAGAAAATGAAGGGTCAGTACTGCCCAAGGTCTATCTAGTAGATCTTGGAGTTTCATCCCAGGTAGGAGCTGAGAACTCCTCTTGGGCAGAGGGAACATATCCCTCTATAGGCTCCCCTGTAGTTCCGACCAATGCTTAGTCAGTTTGAAACACTTTTTCCCAATTTCCTCGTTCTCCCCCCCCCCCCCCCATCCCCCATTCCTACTAAACCCCC